>VZSZ01001404.1:313069-326898 GCA_013398815.1 Ibidorhyncha struthersii
CCTGCCACCCTCCCTTTAAGTATTTATAAGCATTGCTAAGATCACCCCTCAGTCGTCTTTTCTCAACTAAAAAGACCCAAGTGTCTCAGCCTTTCCTCATAAGAAAGATGCTCCAGTCCCCTAATCATCTTTGTAGCCCTTTGCTGGACCCTCTCCAGCAGTNCCTCGACCTGCTGGTCACAGGCTTCTTGATGCACCCCAGGATGCCATTGGCCTTCTTGGCCGCCAGGGCACATTGCTGGCTCATGGTCATCCTGTTGTCTACCAGGACTCCCAGGTCACTTTCCACACAGCTGCCCTCCAGCAGGTCAGCCCCTAACCTGTACTGGTGCATGGGGTTGTTCCTCCCCGGGTGCAGTACCCTACACTTGCACTTGTTGAACTTCATAAGGTTTCTCTCTGCCCAATTCTCCAGCCTGTCCAGGTCACACTGAATGGCAGCACAGCCTTCTGGCATGTCAGCCACCCCTCCCAGTTATAATATACAGAGTCAATGCTGGGAGTAGGTACTGGAAGCCAGTTTTCTCTGTTGTGCCAGGCGAGTGAGCTAACCAAGAGGCTACAGAGCCAGACTGCCTTTCGCTCGCTCATCTCTCACATCCTAAAGGAAGCAGTGCTTGCTGCTGCACTTTGGCAGGAAGTAAATCCCCTCAATAAGCACAAGGTGTGCTTGGGATTCGGATCTCGGGGGGATTAAAGCATTCTGTTCTGGCTCCTAGGCCCCAGTTTCCTTTAAGTGACAGCCAGATGCCTCTGTATACCTTTAGCTGCAGACAAGAGGGCAACTCCAGCATGTACACAGACAAGACAGAATAGACCTAACTTTGCATCAATAAATGTACCTACAGTTACAACACTTAGGAACTTCTGTAACTGCCATTTGGTTGCAGTTGAGCAGCTTTTAAGACAGCAAATGTGGGTATTGGTGCTTAAACTCCACTGAAAGTGTGTTACAGGTGATTATGATCCTTACTGGCTCTCAGTCGTTACTGATTTTAATAGATAAAACAGGTGCACGAACTAAACTAGAAAAATAGTATTAGAATTGCCAGAAAAAAAAATAATTCCATAGCTTTTTTATATGGGAAGAAAGCTTATGCTTTGTATTCCTTATAATCCTCACATTCCTCAACTGCAAATTAGGGAGAGGATAATGGAACCTATTCTTTATACACCTAATTTATCATTTAATTACTAAATAGAAAATCTTCCTTTCCGTCCTGTAGTATGTAGCCATTAAGTAATCTCGCTTGACTTACATGCACAGCCTTTCTTGTGTACTAAGGAAAAAAGAATTATATGCACTAAGTTCAAGTTTTTAGAAGATGGATCCTAGGCATAGTGTTAGCATTTGAATTCAAATCCTCTAAATACTTGAGTATCTAGCATGCTGCTTTATAAAAATAGTTATCTACACGCATATGCTTCTGTGTGCATGTCTGCATGTGTATGATTTGCATTTAGGGAAATACGGAGTGCATAGCATGGAAAGATAAGGTCATGAAGTTTTGTTGGGGAAAGCATTTAAGACAGCAAAGGTTTTTCTTTCTAGGTTTTTTGGTTTTGTTTTAAGGTGGAGAGAATCATGAAACTGTTCTTTGTTTCTTCATACTTCAGCATTTGTTAGAAGAATTTCTACCTATTTGTAAAGTGTAAGTTCCCTTTGTTTTTTTCATGCTCTTTACCAGATCTATTCATCTTATTTTCAGAAGAATTATTCTAAGGTTGGGAAAAGTACTTAATAGAAAAAAAATCCCTTGATTTAATCATGAATCCTCCCTTTTCCCATTTTAAAACAAATCAGTTCAGCAAAAAAGAACGTATGTTAAGGCTCAAAAACTTCAAAACTCCAGTTCTTATCTGAGCACCTATGCACCAAGCCCAAGGGGCTGCTGGAAATGCTGAGCTCCCAAAATCTGACTAAAATCAATGCCAGCTTCAGACAAACTTCACTGTCTCGTTAAAGTTTGGATTGGGACATCTAGATCCCAGTTTTGCTGGGGGGGGGAAACCAAGAGCTGGTTTTGAATATAACTGTGTAACCTCATAGATATAGTCTAGAGGATATAGCAATCAAAGGAGAGAAATGAGGAAGTGAAATAAATACATTTTTTCATTCTTGATTATCAAGTTTTCCTATTTACCTCACGATAGTGAGGAAGCATTTTAAGTCATCTGTATCATTGCAGCAGTCAATAGGCAGAAACCAGGCATAGGTAACACTCTGATCTTCATGCAACAGAAGAAGAACAGTCCTCTTCCATCCGTTGACTGTTTGATGAGATGCCTCCTTGCATAAAATATGTCAACAGGTATTTTGAAATGTAATCTGAACTACTTAAATATTAGCAGACTGATCCAGGATTTGGGCAGAAACTTATCTCAGAATGAAATGCGCATGAAAAAGTTAACAAACAGATTAGCTACATGGGAGCATTTTTCAATCCAAGTTACAATAAAAGATTTTGTAATGCTTAACTGCTACTGCCACTTCCATCATAGATTCCCAGGGCATTGCATTCCACCCAGTTACACCTGTTCTGGGGCTAACAAATTCTGCTTGAGCTCAACTGAAGCAGCTTTTCTCTTTGTGGAAACGTCATTGAAAGTTTCACCTTGGAAAGTGTTAGAAAACAGCAGTTAAGATGCCACGCAGCTTTTGCAGAACAGAGCAGTTAAAAAGCAGAGGACATTGATACAAATCAGTGAACTGCTCTGGATCTTACACTTTTGGGCATGCCTCTGTTTCTTTTCCAAGAGAGCAGAAGTATAAATACGGAGTATTTATCCTGGTTTCCCTTTCTCAGCTGGAAGAAACTGAGCTGCTGCTGCCAGCTCCAGGGAACACTCATGGGCGAGTACTGCATTTCCAGAAAGCCTGAGTAACTGTGAACTAAAGCAGCTCTTCCAGAAAGGCATCTTGTACTCAGGAAGGCATTGAAAAATGAAGGATCCACCATATTTCTTCGTTTGTTCCAGTGATTAAGCAGCTTTACTTTTACAAACACCGTCTTGTTTTAAATTTGAATTTGTCTATTTTCACCTCCTCTTTATGCCTTTCTTTGTTAAAGCACTCTTTGTTTCCTATTTTCTGCCTGAGGAGGTTCTCACACATCACAACCATATTTTCTATCAGCTTTCTTTTCAATAAACTAACAATGGGAGATTTTTAAAGCTTAACTAGCAGTGCTAGCCCTCAATAACTCCCTTTTCTCTTTCAGTGCTCCATTTTTTCCTTCTTCCTTTCAAACTTGCGAGTGTCAGTCTCACCGATGCAGTATACAAAGCTCTGATCAGTGTTCTGCTCATCTCTGTTCATGTGTATTCAAAGGTCCCATGGAAGCCGATGATGAGTTTTTCACTATGATTTCCAGTGTCGTTGCTTTCCAGGGAATTAAGCATTGCTTTTGCCCTCCGCACTAGATGTAAAAACTCAGCTCTGTGCTGATTTTGTAGCCAGGCTGTTGACGGGTGCCGGCCAACAGCCGAGGGCAGGTTGCTCTGCCCTGGTCAGTATTTACCCACGGGCTGCCAGCCACTGATTTTATCAGCAGCAACTTGATGCTTTGATGCATTGATGGGTCAATGATTGAAAGAATGGATGACCTCTTTCTTAGTCACTCCAATAAACAAAAATCAGCAGGGATTTCTTAGAGGGATATTTTTTATGTCCTACTACGAAATCACTTCATTAGTTAGAGGGTAAGCGTAAAGAAAATTTTAAAGAATAATACTGTTCAGATGGAAAGCACCACGCTAAATGTGAAATACACTGCAGCGAGATTAGGCCTTTTCTCATTCCAAGCAGAATGCCGATAACCTATTCATTACACTGAATTGGTGAAGTATAAATTATTTATGAGGAAAGGAATTTGTTTTTCCTCATTCTGGGCTCCAGTCATTACAAATTTGGCTCTGCAGCCACAGCCGTTTCTTTTAGAAACTGAATAGCTGAGAAAAACAGGGCAAGTAGTACACAATTCTGATTTCAGTTGCAAATATTTAGAAATTTAAATGAAGCCAGCAGGTAAAAGCATTGGATATTATTCATTGCTCCTGTGAAAACTCACTCACTCAGTAAGTTAAAGCCAAACTATCAAGGAGCCACAATCACTACAATTAAACATATTCCAGTATGTGACAGAAAAAATGAGGACACGGGCTAGGTAGTGCAGAGCTGTCACCCTGAAGGACCCTCTGAAAAGAAGAACTGGGAAGCAGCAATAATTTTTTAATAGCACTGATGGACTCTAACAGGATTTAAACAGACTTCAGACGTACTTGTTCTCCAGGTGATACAGGTCCATACTGAAACATTATGGCAGTAACAAGAATGAAGAAGAATGGGAAAAAAAGAATAGAAAAAAAACAAAAAAGATTGAAAAACCTGCGGTGGCAAAATGATAAGGCTCTATCTAAGATGTGAGTGCAAGTTTGACATCTCAGCAGAATTTCTTGGTGATGGTACTGTTTTATAACAGTTTTTGACTGGACTATGTCAGTGTGGAGAAGTATTCATGGGGAAATAATTATCAAACAAATTAGAATCTAACCAGTTTCAGTACATTGTGCATTTCAGAGCCCTCCGGGCCTGACTAAGGGAGAGGCTAAGCTAACTTTTCCCTATTGGTCTTCCATTGACAGCAGTAGGACTATTCAATTCACTGTCACATAGAATTTGGATTTGTGCCTATCCCGAGCTATACCAATTTACTTTAGCTGACCCATTATTTAAATGCCAATTTACAAACTGATTCTATTTTTTACCGGCTTGTCTACAAAAAGACCAAGCTGAATCAGCTACTAGTGTGTGTATATAGGGCTGCCACCTAAAAGACATATATGCCCCCAGCTGAGGTAATTCACAGCAATCCTAAATTGTCACTTCTTGGCTATCTAGTTCTGGGCGCTGTCTGCATTTGTAAGGAACAGATGCATTTCATGACATTGAAAATGCTGAAATTTTGAAGAAAAGGTAGTTAATGCATCTATTTGTCATATGTATATGCTATGGAACCTTTAACAGCACATATCACCTTATTTTTCAGTGTGCAAAAAAAAGACCTCAACAGGAAAATAATGTTCTGGCTGAATCCTGAATGTTACTGATTGTTTTCAATACTCAACCAAAGGAGTAGAAACTGAGATCTGGCAGAGAACAGTTTGCAAAACAAAGCCACCCTGTGCATCTGGAATAAAACCTGCAGTTAGAACAAAAATATGAGGCCACTAAGGGGACCTATTTATTCCTCAAGAAACCATCTTCCATTGCTGATACCACCCCAAATCTAACTTGTCTTAGAAGATCCATAAAGGTACCTCTGACCAGTCCGCTCCAGTGTGATTTGGATCTGCACGTGTTGTCAGACATGCTTTTTGCCTACGTACTGAATAGAGGCTGCACTGGTGCGATTAACAGAATTCCCTGCGGGAACACGCGGCATTGGGCTGTTTCCATCAGAGAGTGGTGTGTGTCTGGAAGGCAGTCACTCTCTCCTCTTCCTTCTGCATCTCTGAATGCTCTTGCATTTAAGCCAGTCTGGGCAGAACATTACAACTTATTTTTGGAAGTATGTGAAAGAGCTGTTTGTCAAGCTTTTAACTTCAGATTGGTCAGCACAACTTTCTGAAAATTCATACGGCGTTCAGTCTTTATTTTGTGCCAAGCATGAGCTGCCTACAGAGGAGAGCTACATTACACAGCAACTGCACTTCAACTGTCATCTTCTAGGTGGAATCGCAAATGTTTACTAATGAGACAACAAGCCTTCCACAGTTCAGTGTATGAATACCTTAAGTCTGGCCCTCTCCCACTGCAGTGAAGGAAATCGAGTGGAAGCTCTGAAGCAAGTTATTGTGTGCCCATGACACGCTGCAGCCGTTCATCAAGCAAAGACTTTCAAAGTCACATTCAAAATGTCAGAGAATATCAGGAAAGACCTTTAAGAACAAAAGCGTAAGAATATGGAAGATATTTTACAGCCTCGCCATATTTTAAACATACACTGAGCCAGCGTATATTGTGCTAGGTCGTGTGAAGAAGCATTCTTTGCTCCATCAGTTACCAGTGTTGGGTAAATCAAGTCTGGAATGAAGAGCTCAGAATAAATAGATGTATATGCGATTCAAACAGAACATATTAATTGCAGATGAAGTTGCAATCAAACATTGAATTAACATACTCGATGCAAATAAACTTTTTAAAAAGCAAGATGGACTTTTAAGCGGAAGAAAGAATTTTCTTCTTTCTGACATCCACCATTATTTAACAGCGTAGCGACAATGACATACAGCAAGTACGTGCAAACTGGCACGAAGGTAGCTTTAAAGCATTTACAGCACAGGCCCGCAGGAGGAATAGCTGTGTAATACAGCAGCTCCCAGATCCTGGCTCCTGCGATGTTCCAGTCTCGGCAGGAACTCGGTCTTGCGCGGACACCCATGGAGCGCCGGTATCGCCCCGTTTATACTGACTCCTGCCTAGTGCCAGACGCGGCCTCGGGCTATTGCTCGGCTCTTCCCTCGCGCCTGTTCCCCCACCCGCAGCCCGAGCGGACAACTCAATAAAACGCCCGTAAAACACCGCCGGTCCCGCCGCCGCCGTTTCATCCCGGCCCCCTGCAGGGGACCGGCTCAGCCGCAGCCTCACCCTCCCGCGGGCGCCGCCGAGCGCGGTCCTTTCCCCCGGGAAAGCCAGCGCCCTCCCCACGCGTGGGGCGCGGGTGCCCCCGAGCGGCTCCTCGGGTAAGAGCTCGCAGCGAGGACGGGGGAACGAGTCGAGTCCGCTGGAGCAGGCACGGCTTTCTGCGCTCCGCTCCAAGTGACAGTTTTTAGAGTATTCTTCGAATTAGGAGTACGCAGATTTATGTTGAGTCAATTCGTTTTTCACAGTAGCCGAGTCACAACGGCGTGTAATTGCTCACTCAGTTTCTGCTTATGCTTCTCCTCCACTTCATCATGGATGACACGCCTCAAACTGAAGCTGGCAAAAATTAAACATCCTCACTTCAAAGCTCCTTTCCTGATCCTATCTATTCATCAACTTTATTTTTTGCAGCTATTTATAGACCTGGCTGATGTTGCAGTTCCAGATACAAGAATTTAAAATGTACCATTTTAAGGGACTTATGTTGGCAAATTATTGTATCACACTTGAATTTCCAAAGGCCGCAAAGATGCACATAATTAAAAATTACCAGTAATATGGGCAAAGCTAGAAAACAGTAGCTGTGGATCAGAATAGTGACTCTTTTCAATTAAATGTGAAAAGAAGAGAGAATTATTGATAAAAGATACCACTGCCTTTTTTTTTGTTTGAAGAATTCAACCTCTTACGAATTACTGAGTGAGTATTTGCAACGCAAGTCAGACTTCATACCACTCACTCTTTGGCAAAGTACCACTGAGAGGAATGCCACCAACAGTGTCATGTAATCTTAACTTGTTCGTGCTGTCCAGCTACTTACTCAGGGACAATTAGACAGGATATGCTCAGCTGCATGTCATCAAATCATAGAATTGTTGAGGTTGGAAGGGGCCTTTAAGATCATTGAGTCCAACCATTAACCTAACCTGACAAAAACACTTCTAAACCATACCCCCAAGTACCACGTCTACCCCCTTTTTTTTTTTAAAACACCTCCAGGGATGGCGAATTCACCACCTCCCTGGGCAGCCTATTCCAATGCTGGGTAACTCTTCCAGTGAAAAAATTTTTCCTAATATCCAATCTAAACCTCGCCTAGCATAACTTGAACCCATTTTCTCTCGTCCTATCATTTGTCACTAGGGAGAAGAGGTCAGTCCTCAGTCCCCATCTCTCTACAACCTCCTTTCAGGTACTTGTAGAGAGTGATAAGGTCTCCCCTCAGCCTCTTCTCCAGGCTAAACAGCCCCAGTTCCCTCAGTCGTTCCTCATGAGGGGTCTGGAGGACAGGTCTTACCAGCTTCGTTGCCCTTCTCTGGACACGCTCCAGCACCTCAGTGTCTTTCTTGTAGTGAGGGGCCCAGAAATGAACACAGTACTCGAGGTGGGGTCTCACCAGTGCTGAGTATAGGGGGATGATCACTTCCCAAGTCCTGCTCACCTCCTGATACAGACCAGGATGCCATTGGCCTTCTTGGCCACCTGGGCACACTGCTGGCTCATATTCAGCCGGTTGTCCACCAACACCCCCAGGTCCTTCTCCACCAGGCAGCTTTTGAGCCACTCCGCCCCAAGCCTGTAGCACTGTCATAACCCATTTTCCACACACTTTTTTCCCCTTCGGTATTTCTAGTTAACATACTTGTTAATTGCACTTCTTTTTTGAAAATCTGAGCAAGTTTGCACAACCATATAAAATTATGCATTATTAAAAACTGGAATAGGTGACACCATATTACAGTGCACTGATAGAGAGAAAAGCCTTAGAACCACAAGTCCACAAAATTTTTTATTAAAGTAACATCAAGTTTAAGAAATCGATGCAGTGCAAAGAAACTTCAACTCATCATAGAAAAAAAATAATGATTTTCCATCCTTAAGTATGGAAACTGCATTCCAATCCTGACATGACAGACATAATACAGAAATAAACATCATCCCAGATGAACAAAGTTAAAGACTGGCATGCTGGGCAAGGAAGGTTCTTATTCTTTGCAAGAGTTCTTTCTTTACACTGTCTGGTACCAAGGCTGAAACACAAATAAGAAAGCAAAAAGTAAAAAAGACAAAAGGGAAGATATGCTAATACCAAAGTTTTACAACAGCTTCTTCTATTCCTTGTTTGTTCTTGCAATTTTTAATACCTTAGTAACTGAGGCTACTTGATTTTCATATAGCTCATCTGTATTTTTCCCATTTAAAACAAGCTAAAATTGAAGTCTATTGAGAACACTGTTGTTATTGGTAGTTTTTTGCCTAGCCACAGTCAAGAAAATTGCAAAGTTTGAGGGAAAGGATTATTCTACAAGAAACAGGATACAATCACCAGAAACTAGTTTGATTATCCTATTTTTTCTTCACAAATTTAAGGAAAAAAAAAAATTTCAGCCAAGACCTCAGAGTAGGGGTCTTCAGCAAGTTGTTTTGAAGGCCTATTTATATTTAAGACTTAATGAAGTTTCTAACTAACACCAACTAACACTAACACCAAAGCCTATTAGAGAGTCCAAGAAGAACTACATAAAGATGACCGCAGTATTTAAGAGATTCCATTTTTCTGTATCTGTATGCTATGTCAGTTCCTTTTCCCACTTCTCATTACACTAGTACTGTTAGTTCAGATTTTCCATCTTAAAAAGAATTGGAATTTTAAAACATCTCTGCCTCATACCCCCAGTTTTCTTGAGACCATTAAATCAATTACAAAGATGAATGCAGACTCAGGACTAAATAACGTAACCTGCAAAAGTAGCCTACACATACAGCTCATTACACAACACAGATTCACGTTTTATTTGTAGTTAATACCAAACTATTAACATTTTTCCTTGAATCCAACACAGGCAAGTTCATAGTGCTTCTTTCAAAATACTAATGACATACAGGTAAGTATGTTTATCAATGTACTACCACATCCATGTTTGCATTTTCTTACCTCTGCCTTTGGGAGTGATTTCTGCCACCAAATCATCCACAGTAACATGCTCTAATCCTTTTTCTTTAATGACATCTGGGGAAGACCAAGACAGATAATTTAAGTCTTTTAATCCATTCGTTAGAAGACAACACCTGTGCCAATGATTAAGAGACAAAACCTGTGTGCATAGGTCATCAGAGAAGATTCAGTAAGCTGTAACCTAAATGTAGGTTATTAACTCAGTACTGACACTGCATTGTACAGTGGATTTAGTCTCTCATTCATGCCATAGGTTTAAGGATGGGAATTGTCACTACTGATGCACCTTGATCAGCTGATATTTTAAAATCAAGTGTTACAAAGTTTAAGCTTATCTGAGCATTACCAGGTGTGCATATTGGGTTGCAGCAGTTCACAAACTGGTCCTCTTGTCTCTTCAAACACATTATTTACATAATAGTGAGAAAGAGATGCAATTGAAAAAAGACTTTGGAACATACAACAAGGGAGAGCACCAAGACAAGTAAATACTTATTACTCTTCCTAACTGGTTTAAACAACATCTCTATATATTTCAGCAAAGTAAGAAAGCATATCTGAAAGGTATACATCCACAACAAAATAAAAGCCATGATTAAAGTATACTGTATGATTAATACATACCAGTATTTAAACAAATTGCCTATTTATAGTGCCTTGAAGACTACTGGAAAACGCAGAAATCAATGCTGAGAAGAAACCTCAATTCAGTAGCATAAACCTAAAATATTTTGTCTAAATAGGAATGTTTCTAACTACACATCAGTACATAGGACTGATTGTCCCCGAGACACTAAATAAGTTTTCTGAACTGACATCACGTGAACTATTTGTAAACTGTTTTTCTTGGCTGAATTCCCTGTAGAAATGGATCCTGGATTGCTCAATTATTGACCCTAATCCACAATAGCAGAAGGCTCTACAACAAGCTACGAAAAGAAAAACACACCACACCCCAACATAACATCAACAAAACCAACAAAAAAAAAAACCCAAACCACCAAATCCCTCTCTTCCAATAGCAAGAACAGTTATTAGGCCCTTAAGAGGGGCAACTGAACTTAGATTTGCATTCTCAGCAGCTGCAGTTAAAGTTCAAAGTACTAATGAAAACCAAACAATTTAAAATAACTTTACTGCAGCATATTATAAAGTGTATAGTTGAGAAGGCAGAAAAGCATCCCTTTTGCTGTTTGTACTATTGAAATGGGTAATCTCTGGCAGTGGCATCAGGCAGACAACCGCAAGCATGACTCATTTCAGCCTTCTCTGCAAATCTACCTATGAAAACAATTAAACATGCTCAGCCCTACAAAAAGAAAAACTTTGTAATGGATTATGGAGATGCCAGGCACAACAGACTAAATCAGAATTAAAGCGAAAGCTCAAGGGACGTCTCATTTGCTTTAAGGAAATTTGCTGGATGCTTAAATACTATTTATAATGGTTTCATACAATTTACAAGTCAGTAAATTGTAGTAATGCTAAATACTTAACTCACAACTAAAAGATTTGGGTATTTAGAGGTTCATCTGTTTGTTTTCGCCCATCTAAGCAGATGATCTTTTTTTCAAGAATTGTATTCAGAAGGAGTACAAATGCACTTATTTCTCTCCCATATACAGACAACGAAGTTCTCTGAAGTTTCTAAGCTGCATACCACTGTATTTGGTCCATTTTCCTTTCTCTTGGTTTTTATTCTCCTATGGTAAGGACATCTCTCTCAAAACAAAAAGCTGTATCATCGCGAATATTTAGGGAACCAACTCCAACACTTTTTTCAGAAGCTTAATAAGTTTCAGATCAGAGATGATGTTTTTTGACAAGACGGCAAGATGCTTTTTTGCATGCAAAACCAATTACCAGGGATACTTCTGCCTTGCCCAAGTCTCATTTAAATTGACTGTTAAGCAGTGAAGCTTTCATCTGGGACTTTTATTTGGCCAGAACCACAGTTGACTACAAAGGATATTAGTTATTTGACCACTGTTACCTTTGCAGTGTGCTTTCAACTGATCCTTCCAGCCGCATTCAATTAATTTGGCTCTCAGCAACTCTTTAAGGCTGTTAAGACAATATACAAACTTGTCAGGAACAGCAAACATTCCTGACAACTTAAATATGCTTCAGTGTGAAAGTTAAGCTTACAGTTACTACTTAGAGCAGAACTCCCAGACCAGCAGCAGAAACGGCTGAATAGCATGTGAATCCTAACCCAAATGAGTACCAGCTTTAGCTTACCATGTTGGATTATGAGGAATCGGCAGCTCAGGAGCTAATTGACAGTATTTCTCCAAGCAGCGTTTATGCTGCAGCCACAGAAAAGAAGCATAAGCCCTTGAATCACTTGAACTGCTCAAGTCTACTCTGTTAGCAAATGTAAGCTAACTTTCAAAGTTGGAATATTTCACCTGAAACCAGGCCTTCAAAATAAATAAAACCTTCCCCCCTCCTTTCTGAAAGCAGAATTCTGTACTACCATCTTCAACCGCAGGTTTCTCTCCCCAGTTACACTTTACCTTGTGTTGGGTGAAGACAGAGATTGTGTATCTTATCTTCCTAAGCATGGTTAGCAATTATAAGCATAAGCAACAAGGATTCAGGCATTAAACAGAGAAGACACACAACAATCTGCCACAATGATATATCAATTCCATATATCAAAAGCGAATATTGAAAGCTAACTAAAAAAGTGAAAATTAGTACTGAAAAACAGAAGGGAAAACGAAAGATACGATAAAAGAAGATTTAATATCTTCATCCTTTATTCCATCAGCTAGCAAACCTACTTATTTTACACCATTCTAAAAAACTCTAGCAAAATTCTGTTTTTATGAATGAAAAGACTGCAGCAACAGGTTGAATTGTGTAGGTCTAATCCTTTTTACTCAGTGAATCACGTATATAGTAGATGGACTTATGACAAAAAGCAGAGTAATGATACAGGTGAAATTCACCACTTCTGGATATTTCTTAATTCAAGAAATCCGAGTGCTGTGTCTCTGATCATAGTACAGGTCTGATAAAGTTTGTTTATAATACAGCTTTTGACACCCAGTCAAAATTCTTCTTACTCTTAGAGTAGAGTAAAATAGGTCCCAATACCATTTCAAGGAATTGCTTGCTCTGCTGAAGCTCTGTACAGTCTCCAAGGGTATGGACATAACCAGGAAAGAAGCAGAGCATAGACACAATGTCAGTCTACAAAAGGTTACACTAGGTACAGGGCTACGGGATGACCTGGGAAGACGACTCCTTCTCATACTGGCCTTGAAAAATGAAGGAATAGAGCTTTTGGTGCATGGTGTTACAAATATAGATGAGGAAGGAAATGTGATAAGCACACATGTAAATACAATGCAAACAGAAGAGACTGAAGAGACAGCAAAGGGCCAAAAACTAGCTGCACTGCATAATTTACTTGTCTGCCTTTATTGGGATCTCTATAATGACTTGCACAAGTGCTGTTTTATGTGTTCCACCATGTATTTCTTTCCCTTATCAGAGAAGAGATACGAATACAAGAAAGACTTAGAAGCAAAAAGGAAAGTTTTGTCTCATTCTCTTTGTCAGGAAATAACAAGATTTAACTGCAAAAAAAAAAAGCATTTAATGGTGATTTTTATATGAACCGACAGCTTTCCAACACAAACCATCAGAGTGAGAAAAAGCTTTACAGTTCATAACTCAACCACCCCACCCTTTATTTTCCCAGCTTCTCAAGTGTAAAAACTAAAACTGTTCAAAAGGCAAAAATGTTTCATGTTATATAATACCTATATATACACACACATATATAATGTTTTAGCTTATATAATACACATGACTTTCACATGCGGGCATTTGAAGAGTTTAGAGTTAAGTTTACTTAATCTTTACTTCCAGGTACAGTTCACATTTGATAATATTTAAAGCCTCTTACTGGCACGGAGTAGGGAGCCTACTTACCGCTCTCGCTCCCCTGTTTCTATTAGCTTCTGGTTAATAGTTGCTCTCATCTGGGCATCTTTATTCATTTTGGAACCCTAGGTTTCCCACAAACCTAGGCAGAGCAGAAGAGAGTTGTGACAAGTATCGGCGTCACGAACACAACAGAAACACGATTCCCCTGCACACAATTACATGCGGTGCCGCGTCCCTTTGCACACCCCCACAGTTAGTGGCCGGAGCACCGGGGGACCAGCCCGGGGGACCAGCCTGCACACAGCACCACCGCAACAGCGCTCA
>VZSZ01001404.1:327597-347241 GCA_013398815.1 Ibidorhyncha struthersii
CCTTACCGGGAGGCCTGCGCGCCTGTCCTGTGTCGGGAACGGCGGGCGTTTAAAGAGACTCAGCGTTTCGTCTCGATTTTTCTAGTTATAATTGTCTGCAATGTTGTCGTTGGTCCCCCCGCCAGCCTCATGTGGCTTCAAGGTGGACCCAGGTCTCTGACTGCTGTCAAATCACTGGCTTACAGCTGCGTGCCCCTGTGAGTTTGAACCTAGTTTCTAAATGGGTAAGAAAATCTGTGTGCTGAATCTGAGCTTGGCTTGTGCACATGCAGTGAGGCCAGATGACCAGCTGAGGTAGTTCAAAGTGGTAGTGTATCTGTAAGTGTGATGGAGTGCATGCGATTTAGAGAAATGTCTATGAAACTAGTATCTTCTGTAAACTTCGGCAAATTAGCTGTTTTTCTTTCTTACTCTGCCCCCAGTTCAGAGGTGGCTTTTCAGGCTATGCATTCCATGCCCTGCTTTTTCTGCTAAGCATTATTAACATTTGAGGTCCTGGTACGTTAATGGGCTAATGCAATGAGAAGGACATTAGCATGAAGTCATGTTGGGTATGTGCCTACAACCTTAGCCATGCCCCCGAAATCTCTCAGCATTCTACCTTTATTGATTTGTGAAATTTAGGTCTTTTGTGAGGTACATGAATTATTTTCCTTTTTTTATAAAGCTGGGACAGTAATACACAATTTGGGTGGACTGATTTCTACCTTTGTATATTTATTGAACAATATACGTGTCTGGAGAGTTATCTGTTATGTGTTACTTTAGTTTTGTGTTGGATACATTGTATTAATAGCGTATCAGAAAGGTATGTTTGCCATGGTGAATTGTCAGGAGTTAGATGGAAGTTGTATATGAATTGTGTATTGAAGGACAAGCGAATGAGATTGAGGTATGTGTATGTGTATCTACGATAGGACTGGAAAATTTAATGAGAGTAATATTTTTGTTATGTAGTTGACATTTTTACTGTAAGATTGATTTAGGTGTCACCTTTCAAAAGACAGTCCAAATGTAAGTGAGTGTACGAGTGTTAGGAGTCTACTACAGCTGTGTCAAAGATAGCTTGCGTAGGCACAGTCTCTTAGTTTGTCCTTTATTTGATGTTCTGCCTACAGTCAAACTAGCTATGTGGTTCTTGGATAGTCACTTGTGCACCTGTTCTAAATAGATGAGGATTACAGATTTTCATTAAAATATTTGAATGATGGAGTTGCTAATAGAGAGATGGATCTTGCCAGTTCTTGTCCATTCAGATATTTTACCTAATAGTTACAGTAACTTGTGTGATAGAAGATTTATATGTGTCTGTGTTCTTTTCTGTCTCCCTTTCCTACAGCACAAAGACCCTGACTGATTGTAGTGACACTTCTAACTTACTTGGCTATCCTACTAAATTATTAATACCAAGTAATTTATTCTGTTCTCCGTGAGTGTATGTGTATATATGTAGATATCAGTCCACTGGAGAGTGGAAAGCTTTTTTGTTGCTGTTTTTTGAAATTAGTAACGTGAAATTTAAGCCAAACCAGGCCCCATACCTGTCTCCTAGATATTTTGTTTGTCCATATTTCAGCCTGCTCTTAGGCCATGCAGCTGTCTCTGTCTCCTTTCTGTTTTTCTTCTGCTTAATTCAAGGCAGTTTCCTCACTGTACAGAGATATTTTGTATCTGAACTTTGTATTTCCTGATGTCAGTGATCTACATATGCATTAAACTGAGGATTTCCTTCCATAACTTGGATTTTATGTTGCACAGGAATAATAGGTTGAGTTGTAGAGGCCATGGATGGTGTGTAGACAATGGCTTTTTCAAATTACTGCGTGAGAGAAGAAATTAATACTATGTGAGAAGGCGAAGCACTTCTGCTTTCCAGCACATTTGTGAGCAGATTAAAAGTCTCAAGAACTTGGTAGTTTGTGGGTTGTTAAATTAATACTTGTCACTGAGCGTAGAGTTTGATTTTATTTCCTCAGAGTGGGAGTGAATAAAGTACAACAGCTGAAAAAAAGGTCAAATGTTTAGGAACACTGCCAGCATGACTAGTTTCTGATTTTATTTACAACTATATGCCCAGATGTGGTAGTAGAATCTGGAAGGTTAATGTAAAAAGGCTGCTGATTTTTTCGTTTGTTTTCCAGGAAACTATCTCAGGAGTGCTTGTCTCAAATGACCTGGGATTTGGAGTTCTGCCTGTGCGGCATGCCAAATTTCATGGCAGTAAGATGAACATGTGAGGATTAGAGTACATGGAATACGTGACAATAAGTAGAAATAGGTACTCGTTCTTAAGTAGAACTGAGTTAACTTAGCTGTAGTTGAAGTATTTATGCAGTGTTATTACAAACTTGTGTATTAAGCATTAGAGCATTAATCTTTGTTGACATTTTCATCTATGTTTTTACATTTATCCATTTTTATCAATTTCACTGCTAGCTATAAAGTAAAATGACAAAAAAAAGTTGACGCATGGAATTGATGCAGGCCTCTACTACTGGAGCATCTGGATAGCAGAATGTGGTATTGCAAGGCAACTTGCAGTGGTTGTCAGGCTCATGTGGACTACAGTGAACTTCATCTTCTGATAACTGTATTAAACTTAGTATTCAGTTCTAATTTGCCTTTAACTGTCAAACTGTGGTTGCCAGGAATTTTCTGTGGTCAGATGTGCAGCTGAACCAGAAAGAAATTTAAAACGTTTAGTTATTAGATCTGTGGTAGAGGGGAATTTTCTTGTTAATTTCTTAAATATATGGTGACAGTGAAGAAGAATGGTGAAATCCTGGTATCTTATGTTCCCTTTTAAATACTCTGATTAGCATGTCCTTAATTTATTTCTTCCTTACTCCTACCTGTTCTGTCCTAGTTAATCTAAACTTTCACAGTAATTTCTGTTTTGTCATCCTGGTAACATGTTTCTAATAGTAATGAGTCCCACACTATTATACCTTTAATTCACAACTCTTCATCCTAAATTTTGTCTATTTTTCTCCTTATTTTCCTTAGTTTATTTTCATAACTTATTTTCAAATGGTTCTTTCGCATTGAGCTTTGTAATGCCTTTCTTTTAGATCACTGAGCCTTTGCGAGGGACAAAAGAGCATCTCATTTACTGTCACCTCTTCTGCCCTGATCTGATCTTAGCAGAACCCAAAGCAGTGGTTGTGGGGCAAATCCTTGTCTCCAACAAGGAGCGTATCTAAGATGCACAACATTTTTAACGGAATGAGAACCTTGCTCTTGACTTCCACTGCTCAGATGCATCTTTATTCCTCTTTTTTTTCCCAGAGACCTGGAATTTGTTCAAATGTGGGTGTTCCTCGTGCCTTTTTCTCTCTCTCTTTCCTGTTTGGCAGAACCATTATACATATGATGTAGTGTATGCCTTTAGATGTAATAACAACTGAAAGGCGTAGTAAACATTCACTCCAGCATGGAGCTCCTGTTGCGAGCCAGGAGAATATACAGAGAATGCATTCCCTTGATTGCATGCATTTATGTTTTTTTAATCACTTTTTTTTTTTTTTGAAAATTTGTGTTAATAAATGACTGCCTTATTTGCAGCCTGTTTAGACTGGAAGGTGTGTATTTCAGTGAAAAGTAGTTGCACGTTAGTGATGCTACATGGAAAACATGTGTTTGTGTCTTTTTGTGGAGCCGAAGGCACGGATATATTTCAAACATTTTTAGAGATTTCCATTTGCATTTTCCATTTCCATTTTAAAAAGTAAATATAGAAAAATAGAAATAAATATAGAAAATAAATAAAAAAATAGAAAAAAAGTCTTTCTTTTCTATGGGAAATACTAAGAAATTGTGAACCACAGCTTTTTCAGACAACTGTAGCTGTAGTTCAGAAATCTAGGTTTAGGTGTCAAGCACATGTGTATCTGTTATTGTGTTGTACTTTAATTTCTTGGAAAAGAAAAAGATAATGTAGAGGCAAGTTCTGCCTTGGAATGGTTGTTAAAGAAAATGGTTCTTGCAGCCGGCACAAGCTTATAAATCAAGGCATTGCTACAGTGATACTTTCACAAATGCCTTGCTAGTTTTTGGATCTTGTTCAATTTATTTGTTCAATTTAGTGTATGATAGATCCCATTTACTTTTCACACCTGTGTAAGTAATTTGGTAAGGCAAACTTCATTACATGGTATCTGTCAGCCCGTGCTTGTTTTCAGCAAGCCAGGTCTTTATTAAACAGTGAATTTTAGTATTTAGTCTATTAACATACTTACTCCAGTAGAATAAAGAAGCCTTGTACTTTTACTCAACAACAGCAATGAGATGATGCTGCCATTAACAATAAAAACATATTTGTTAAGGTTAAAAGAAAAAGAATTAATGCAGGGTTAGAAGGATCTTTGAATGCTGATACTAGAAAATATATTAATGTAATCTCTTCCACTAGTAGATGAGTGTATATGAAATGCTAAATTGCTTCCACTGGGTGGCGTTGCAAAACAAAGTATGACATAAAAGCATATAACATTTGATGCCCAAAATAATATGTCAATATAATTATTTTACATATTTTCTGGTATTGTACAGTTGTTTTGATGTATTCAGTAAGACATCTAAAAATGGGGGGGGGAAATTCTCACCCTTTTTTCTCTACTTTTTCTTTTTCCCCAGTTCTGCTTTATAGTGTTTGATGGCAGATGTAAGACTTCACTATTCATTTAAAGTGTAAGTCCATTGATAGTGTTCTTTAGTCAGAGGAGATTTTTTTTTTTTTGCAGTGCAGAGTAAAACTTATAATAAGATCCAGTTAGGTTAGGGACATCTTGCTTCTTCTGTTGATTCTTGTGAGTTGCTTTGTATTTAGTGCTTTTGCTTTTAAGTAAAGGCTGTGTGAGTGAAAATCTTTGCTTAAATATCTTTGAACTGAGTCAAATAACTTTTTTTTTTTAAATACAGTTCTAGAAAAGTGGCATAATTTTCTTCGTACTAGTCTGAAATATCCCACCTAACTAGGGTTGTTTGGAGATAATATTCAAAGCTGAGATTTAATCTATACATTCTGTATATTTGCTCCCTTTTCTGGTGTAACAGAGTATGAATCAATGTTCCCAGGTTTTAGTAGTGCAGATCTATTTATCAGGAGCTTGAAAGAGACCATATATCATTCTGTTGAATAGCTGTCATTAACTGCTGCTTGTTAATTGAACTTAAAAAGCTGAAAAAACACCTCACCAAAACAAAACCAAAAAAAACCCTCACAAACCAAACAATAACAAAAAAATCAGCAAAACATTCTGACCAAACAACCAAACAGAAACCCGCGCAACTATGGGACTGAATAAGGTAATGATCCGATTGAAGTTATTTCTTCTTTTCCCATTATATTAACTTCTCTTTTTCTGAATTTACTTTATTAAAAGTCTTCATTTCTTGTCTCTTTTGTCCTTCATTTTTTTGCACTCAGCTCTGTTGGTTTTCTCCTCATTTTTCCAAGGACCATCAAGAAAACTTGAAGCCAGAAGGCTGTAGAAAGGAAGGAATGAACTTCACCCTAGTGTAAAATCTCCTATAAGCTATCTGAGCACATGGTATGTAATAGCAGATGGTATTTGTGCACAGATTTCTCTTGATCACAGAATGGGTTTCAATTAATCGAGGATGGAATAGTTTCTCTAATTACTTCTTGGCAGAGCGGTATATATACAGGAAACATTCTGCAAGAAGTTGATAACCTTGTTTGAAGTGTTTCATGACAGTATAGTACACATTTGTTTGATTTCCTGGTTTAAAATCACCTACAAATTGTATAGTTTCAGACTTCTGTTTATGAAGAATTGATTACATGTTGTAATTATGCACGGGATTTGCATCTCCTATTCCTGACCCTTTATTATTCAGGGCTTGTCAGGACTACAGGCTGAAAAACTCAAGGGCAGAGAATTTATTCACGTTCTTCCAGCTTTTATAAAGCTTATCCCCTTACAATCAGCTAATCAATAGTATATTGTATCAGGAATTTTCTAGAATGGTTATACATTTGCTTTAGGAAGCATCTACTTTGGACTATTTTCACTATTTGTATGTGTTTTAGTTACAATTCTGACAGTAGCAACATGTCTAGGGGGACAGGGGTGGAGAAGTGGAGAAAGAAAGCTTTACAAAATAAGACAGTTTCAGGTTTTCTGTGCTAAAAAAGCTTTGCATGCTTATGCATGTGTATTCTAATTTCAGAAGATCCGTAAGTGCAGCTATACAGGAAGTAGATGACATGTACTTGGTTTCACTGAAAATAATTATGTTAGATTATATTTGGTTTTGTCTTTAATTGTGTACAGAATATTCACATCACCTCTTGTCGTGTTGGGAAAAATATCTCTGTGATAAAGCTTGTTTGTACAAACAGCTTTAAAATGCATTTTCACAACACATCCTTCTAATTTCTTTTACAGTGTAATTTACTGTAAAATATTCTAATTAGTTAAAGTAGAAATTGGAATGGGTAGCAGTCTTTCCCATTATGACAGGTGTATTTTCTTCTCATTTTTTTGTTGATGCTGTAGCTTTTTTTGAAGGGCCATGGCTTGGGGAACAGTAATTTATTAATTGCAGAGGTACGGAAGTCCCTCCTGTGTGGTGAATATGAATAATGATTTGAGCTGAGTGGAACTAATACTGTTGGTTTGCAAATATCAACAGTGCTTATCAACAGATGGATGGCCGCACTCAAAGAGTTGTGGTCAGTGGCTCAATGTCCAAATGCTGACCAGTGACGAGTGGCGTTCCACAGGCGTCAGTGCTGGGACCGGTGCTGATTAACATCTTTGTCGGTGACATGGACAGCAGGATCGAGTGCACCCTCAGCAAGTTTGCCAATAACACCAAGATGTGTGGAGTAGTCAACACACTGGAGGGATGGGATGCCATCCAGAGGGACCTGGACAAGCTTGAGAGGTGGGCCCGTGCCAACCTCATGAAATTCAACAAGGCCAAGTGCAAGGTCCTGCACGTGGGCCGGGGCAATCCCATGCACAAATGCAGGCTGGGTGGAGAATGGATTGAGAGCAGCCCTGAGGAGATGGACTTGGGGGTGTTGGTTGATGAGAACCTCAACATCACCCAGCGATGTGCGCTGGCAGCTTGGAAGGCCAGCCGCATCCTGGGCTGCATCAAAAGAAGCATGGCCAGCAGGTCAAGAGAGGTGATTCTCCCCCTCTACTCTGCTCTTGTGGGACCTCGCCTGGAGTAGTGCACCCAGCTTTGGGGCCCCCAACATAAGAAGGACATGGACCTGGTCCAAAGGAGGGCCACAAAGATGACAAGAGGGCTGGAGCACCTTTCCTATGAAGACAGGCTGAGAGAGTTGGGGTTGTTCAGCCTGGAGAAGACAAGGCTCGAGGGAGACCTTATTGTGGCCTTTCAATATGTAAAGGGGGCTTATAAGAAAGATGGAGAGAGACTTTTTACCAGTACCTAAAGGGGGCCTACAGGAAAGATGGGGAGGGACTCTTTAACAGGGAGTGTAGTGATAGGGCAAGGGGTAGTGGTTTTAAACTGGAAGAGGGTAGATTTAGATAAGATATTAGGAAGAAAGTCTTTACTGTGAGGGTGGCGAGGCACTGGAACAGGTTGCCCAGAGACGACGTGGATGCCCCATCCCTGGAAGTGTTCAAGGCCAGGTTGGATGGGGCTGTGAGCAATGTGGTCTCGTGGAAGGCATCCCTTCCCAAGGCAGGGGGGTTGGAGCTAAATGATCTTTAAGGTCCCTTCCTACTCTGACCTTTCTATAATTAGGAGACTAATTGCTAATTATACTGTCATTTTGCAAGCATTTTATATAGTATGACTGCATTTTTTATTAATCAGACAGTATAATCTTGCATAGTTTCCTATAAACACTTCTATGTTAATAACCAGTATCTCTAATGAGGTCAGTTCTGAGCCATCTAGTGATTGTCTGGTTGATGGTATTGTGATAGCTATGCAGTGCCCCCAGTTGCACTGCCAAATGAACTACTGTTTGTAGTAACTGGTATTCTGACAGAGTGGAATAAACCACTGCTTCTTTATTAGGTTTTAAGTAGATGCTAAAGAAGAGTGTAAGAAATCTAAGATGTGCACTGCTGGATAGAGTTGTGAATGGTCTGTGTTACGGGGGTGGATGGAAGTGAGATACTGGTGACATGGTTTAGCCTCAGCTGTCAACATAGAACCGAGTGGCTGCTTGCTCACTCCCCCCACGGTGGGGTGGGAAGCAGAAGGCAAAACTCGTGGGTTGAGATAAAGACAGTTTAACAGAACTGCAAAAGAAAAGGAAAACAACAACAGTAAAACTGATAAAAGAATACACAGATTAATGTGCAATTTAACCGCTCACAGACCAGAACCTGAAATGCCCAGCCTGCTCCTGAGCATGATGTCACCGTTTTGTCTAGTTTGGGTCAACCATCCTGGCTGTGTCCCCGCCCAGCTTCTTGTGAAAATTAACCCTATCCCCACCAGAACCAGGACATTATCCACCCATTATTCTGTACCATCTGCATCATGCCCAGATCTTACACTTTCCAATTAATCGCCACCGCTTTTCCCTGCCTTTTAGATATCTGTGTGTGTGTGTATATATGTATCATTCCCATGGTCTATGGGCCATCCCGCTAAAATGTCTCTTGAGTTTATTTAGTCTATGACTTTAGGGTCCATGTGTCATAACAGTCTTTCAGGGCAGGAGAGATGGTGTGTGGTGTTGGATTGTTGCATGCTGTATCTGAAGCTCGCTGCTGGTATATCTGGTGTGGCCATTTCCCACGGTCCGCGGGTTGAAGGTGTCAAACTCGAGGAAGTTGCTGGGTGCCACTTTTTGAAGCCAGTTCTGGTCCCATCACTGCTGCACTTTCCTCGGTTTTCATCAGAGTTCATCCTTCATTAGTTTGGGTGAATCTTACTGTAGTAAGCCATTGATATGGCATATAGCAATTGTAGTAGTGATGACATACCGTAGCAGGGTTATTTAGCAATTAACATCATACAATTTGATTTATTGGCAGTTCTCCCCCAAAATCAGATCCCCATGAGGTACACATCAGACTTCTGCACCCTTCTGCATCACCCACCAAGTGTACCCAGTCCTTGAGCAAAAGCAGTCACGTGGATGGATTTGCCTTTGCCTGAGGTGGGACTAACCCAGACTGTCTTCCTTAACATATTCTTCATGTGCACTACAGGGACTTTATCCCTTTCTACAGTACATGGAAGTTTTGATTGGGCAGGGCCAGCTCAGTTGGTAGACCCCCTGGTGTTAACTAAGCAGGTAGCTTTTGCTAAATCTATATCCCAATGTTTTAAGGTCCCACCACCCGTTGCTCCCAGTGTAATTTTTACCAGTCCGTTGTATTGTTTGATTTTCCCGGAGGCTGGTGCATGATAGGGGATGTGATATACCCACTCAATGCCATGCTCTTTGGCCCAGGTGTCTATGAGGTTGTTTCAGAAATTAGTCCTGTTGTCTGACTCAATTCTTTCTGGGGTGCCATATCACCGTAAGACTTGCTTTTCAAGGCCCAGGATAGGGTTCCGGGCATTGGCATGGGGCACGGGACATGTTTTCAGCCATCCAGTGGTTGCTTCCACCATTGTGAGCACATGGTACTTGCCTTGGCAGGTTCATGGCAGTGTGATAGAATCAATCTGCCAGGCCTCCCCATACTTATTTTTCAGCCCTTGTACTCCATACCACAGAGGCTTTAACTGCTGGGCTTGCTTGATTGCAGCAGATGTTTCACATTCATGGATAATAGTGTCCATAGTCAAGTCTACCCCTTGGTCACGGGCCCATCTATATGTTGCATCTCTTCCTTGATGGCTTGAGGTGTCATGGGCCCACTGAGCTATGAATAATTGACCCTTATGTTGCCAGTCCAGATCCACCTGAGCCTCTTCAGTCTTAGCAGCCTGATTCATCTGCCGATTGTCTTGATGTTCCTCAGTGGCCCAACTCTTGGCTACATGGGCACCTACGTGACATACTTTCACAACCAGATTCTCTATCTTGCAATATCTTGCCACAATTCAGTAGCCCACATGTGTTTGCGCTGCCAGTTGCTCTGCTTCCATTGCTGTAACCACCTCCACAGGGCATTTGTCACCATCCATGAGTCAGTATAGAGACAGAGCACTGGCCACTTTTCTCGACCCACAGTCGAGCTAGCTGGGTGATTTTCACTTCCGCAAACTGGCTCAATTCATCTTCTCCTTCAGCATTTTTTGCGACTTGTCATATAGGACTCCACACAGCAGCCTTCCACCTCCAATGCTTTCCCACAATGCGACAGGACCCATAGGTGAACAGGGCATATTGCTTCTCATTTTCTGGTAGTTCATTATACAGTGGGGCCTTTTCAGCACACATTATGTACTCCTCTGGTGATATTCCGAAATCTTTGTCTTCTGGCCAGTCCATGATCACTTCCAGAATTCCTGGGTGACTAAGGTTTCCCATTCAAGCCTGCTTCACTCACTGGTGAGTGCAACCCACTTACTCCACGTAGCATCAGTTGAATGATGTGTAGAATGGACCCTCCATTTGAACATCCAGCCCAGCACTGGCAGTTGGGGTGCTAAGAGGAGCTGTGCTTCTGTACCAACAACTTCTGAAGCAGCTCAAACTCCTTCATATGCTGCCAATATCTCTTTTTCAGTTGGAGTATAGCGGGACTCAGATCCTCAGTATCCCTGACTCCAAAACTCCAGGGGCCGACCTTGAGTCTCTACTGGTGCTTTCTGCTAGAGGCTCCAGGTAGGGCCGTTCTCCCCGGCTGTGGTGTAGAGCACATTTTTAACAGCTTGCCCTGCCTGGATTGGCCCCAGGGCTACTGCATGAAGTGTTTCCTGGTAGCTGAGGAGAGGTTTTGTATTTGGAAAAATCTTGCTCAAGTGGATGACTGTAGGTAGCATACTTCTTGCCTTAAGAAGGTACCATTAGAGCGAACATCCATTCTTTACAGCCTCTTTCAGTTAGAAAAAGCTTAGTCTGAAATTTTGATGGTATCTTGGACATTTCTCACTATTTCAACCTCAGTGGGAGTGGTAGGAACATAGTGGGGGGTTGTAATGCTCGTGTACTAATTCTGCTTTGTACTGTTTTAATCTTTTGCCTTGCAAGTGTTGATAGCTTGGTTCAGAATTTAAGACTATGAAATCCGTGTGGTTAGATGTGATATTTCTTTTGTCTGTTGTTTTCTTGGAGTTACCATAAACCAGATTTTTTACCCTTACTGTAATACCATGTACATACCAGGAATGATTCATGCTCTTCCCAAGCTGAGTTAAAAGTAGGTTTTACATAGTTGTTGCATGTGTGTTTCATCTTGTGAGGGTTATTGACAAATTGGATCTCACACGTGTTGGGAAGAAACAGTATAGGTGTATTGGGTTTGTGTGGCCAAGTTTTATTAGTGGGGGAGGGCTACAGGGGTTGCTTCTGTGGTGAAGCTACTAGAAGCTTCCCCTGTGTCTGACAGAGCCAGTGCCAGCTGGTTCCAAGACGGACCAGCTGCTGGCCAAAGCCAAGCCCAAGCCCATCAGCTATGGTGGTAGCACCTCTGTGATAACATACTTAAGAAGGTGGAAAAGTTGCTGCACCAGAACAGCAGCAGTGGAGAGAGAAGTGAGAATATGTAAGAGAAGCAACTCTGCAGACACCACGGTCAGTGAAGAAGGAGGGGAAGAAGGTGTGCCAGGTGCCAGAGCAGAGATTCCCCTGCAGCCCGTGGTGAAGACCATGGTGAGGCAGGGTCTACCTGCAGCCCATGGAGGTTAATGGTGGAGCAGATACCCATCTGCAGCCCATAGAGGACCCCATGCTGGAGCAGGTGGATGCACCCAAAGGAGGCTGTGACGCTGTGGGAAGCCCACACTGGAGCAGGCTCCTGGCAGGACCTGTGACCCCGTGGGGGACCTACGCTGGAGCAGTCTGTTCCTGAAGACTGCATCCTGCATAAAGAACCTGTGCTGGAGCAGTTCACAAAGAACTGTAGCCCGTGGGAAGGACTCACATTGTAGAAGTTCGTGGAGGACTGTCTCCCATGGGAGGGACCCCACGCTGGAGCAGGAGAAGAGTGTGAGGAGTCTTCCCCCTGAGAAGGAAGGAGCAGCAGAAACCACGTGTGATGAACTGACCACAACCCCCATTCTCTGTCCTGCTGTGCCACTGGGGGGGGAGGAAGTAGACACAATCAGGAGTGAAGTTGAGCCCAGGAAGAAGGGAGGGGTGGGATAAAGGTGTTTTAAGATTTGGTTTTATTTCTCATTACCCTCCTCTGATTTTGATTGGTGCTAAATTAAACAAATTTCCCCAAGTGGAGTCTGGTTTGCCCATGATGGTAATTGGTGAATGATCTCTTCCTCTCCTTATTTCAACCCACGAACCTTTGGTTATTTTTTCTTTCCCCTGTCCAGCTGAGGAGGGGACTGATAGGGTGGCTTCAGTGGGCACCTGGCATCTAGTCAGGGTGAACCCACCACAATAGGCCACTATAAATGGTAATAGTTATTACATGATTGTCATGGTTTCAGCTGGGATGGAATTAACTTACTTGCTAGCAGCTGTTGTAGTGCTACGTTTTGGATTTGGGATGAAAAACAATGATGTTTTCTGATCCTCATACTGCCCTGCCAACAAGCAGGCTGGAAGGGCACAAGAAGTTGGGTGGGGATACAGCCAGGGCAGCTGACCCCAATTAACCAAAGAAATATTCCATACCATGTGACATCATGCTCATTATATAACGATGGGGGAAGAAGAAGGAAGGGGGGGACATTCAGAGTGATGGCATTTGTCTTCTGAAGTATCTGTTACATGTGATGGAGCCCTGCTTTCCTGGCGATGGCTGAGTACCTGCCTATGGGAAGCAGTGAATTAATTCCTTGTTTTGCTTTGTTTGCATGCATGGCTTCTGCTCTACCTGTTAATCTGTCTTTATCTAGATCCATGAGTTTTTCCTCACTTTTACTCTTTTGATTCTCTGCCCCATCGCAACTGGGGGGAGTGAGCGAGCGTCTGTGTGATTCGAGCTGCTGGCTGGGGTTATCCAAGACAATGATCACAGTGATGAGTGACTGCAGTGGCCTTCAGTGTGGATGATCTACTTTCCAAATTTATGGTGAAATTTTAAACTATGTAAACATAATGTATTTTTCTTGAAATAAACCACACCTGTGGTTTTATTTTTAAATTACCTGTGGAATTATTTTTAAATTATTATTTTGAACTTTAAATTATTAGGTTATAAATCATTGTTAAAATAGTCTTTTTTTTTTTTTTCCCCACAGCTGTAGCAGAAGTGAAACTTCGTGATGATCAATATACCCTTGACCACATGCGTGCTTTTGGCATGTATAATTATCTTCACCTTGATTCCTGGTACCAGGATAATGTCTACTATGTTGATCAGTTTGGAAGGGTTATGAATCTGTCAGTGACTCTGGTAAGAAGAAACATTTTTTAAGAATTTCTAAATTTGAAAAGACAGGGGGTTAATAAGGTAGAAAAAGTGGCAGGTAAGATCAGAGTGCGAAAACTGGGGGAAGCTACTGCCAGGAAGACAGGTAGATGAACAAAGATGCAGTTCACCAGGGAGGGCGAAAGTATTTTAAATGAGGTTTCTGGCATCTTTTCGTTAATCATATTGCATTAGTATTGCAATAGTGTTGCATGTGCTTCCATTCTGGGGAAGACAGACATGGTGACAAGCTGAAGAACAGACACTTCTTTTCTAGTTGTTAGCTGTTTCTCCCCTACGTTAGTTGATGTTTGTCTGTTTGCTAATTTGAAAATCCAGTCATTGTAGATATAAGGAAAGAAAGAAGCTGTATGCGTTAGAATTAGAAAGCCTTTATGGACTAATAGCTTAATCTGAGCATCAGTTGTTGGAGGCAAAATATGCTGGTGGCCCTGAGCAGACTTGAGAGTATAAGCAAGCTAGGCCAAGTCTGAAAAACATGACAGTTCTCTGCTTTTTTACTGATGTTCTTAAGTAGTCAAACTTTCTATTTCTTTTGAACCATTTTAATGCATGGACGCACTAGTTTCCGTTACAAAGCTATTCTTCATTCTGGACAGGAAAGGACATGGCTCTATGGGCATCATGTTTCCGGTACATGCAATTGTAGTGTGTGGTCATTAAGGAATAAAAGACTGTGTGGAAAGGAAGATAGCCATTGACGTGCTACCAAAGAATTTGACTTGTAACTGGGTGGAACAAAAGAAAACACAGTCCGATGTGTGATTTTTTTTTTTTTTTTTATTTTTTTTTTTTTGAAAGAGAGCGTGGCTTATGCTGTGCAAGGTTCTGGAAGTGGAAATTACTAGGCCAGGGCTAAGCTGAGAAAAATTGTGAAGTGGTAGTTCTAGATTTTTCAGGAAATACAGGTTTCCGGAGGATGGTAGGCTGAGAACTGAAGCTGCAAAATAGTTCCTTTACTTTTCATAGAACATAGAAGCATTTGGAGCCCTTGGCAGACTCTTGCTGAGACAGAATAGTCTTCTGGGACTTTTTCCAAATCTATTGAGATCATCTGGATTCCCAGTAGGAACATCTAAAAGAAAGAAGCTTGTCAGGGAAAGCCTTCTGTGAACAGTGGATTCTCACAATCTCATTTGTTGCGTTTTTTCTGTGTGGTTGGTTAGCCTTGGCTGGCTGCCAGATGCCTACCCAGGTGCTCTCTCACTCCCCCTCTTCAAGATGACAGGGAGAAAATAAGACAGAAAAGCTTGTGGATTGAGATAAAAACAGGAAGATCACTTACCAGTTCCCATCATGGGCAAAACATAGTTGACTTTGTGGAAATTAATTTAATACTAATTAAAACTAGAGTAAGATGATGAGAAACAAAGTCACGCAACTTTCCTACCAGGAACTTGCTCCAGCGTGGGCTTTCTATGGGCTGCAGTGTGGATATCTGCCCCACTGTGGTCCTCCAAGAGCTGCGGGGGGACAACCTGCTCCCCTGTGATGTTCCCCAAGGGCTGCAGGCGAACAAGAACAAGAGGTAATGGGCACAAACTTGAACATAGGAAGTTCCATCTAAACGTGAGGAGGAACTTCTTTACTTTGAGGGTGTCAGAGCACTGGAACAGGCTGCCCAGAGAGGTTGTGGAGTCTCCTCTGGAGACATTCAAAACCCACCTGGATGCTGTCCTGTGCAGCCTGCTGTAGGTGATCCTGCTCTGGCAGGGGGGTTGGACTAGATGATCTCCAGAGAGATCCCTTCCAACCCTGACCATTCTGTGATTCTGTGAACCTCCGCTCCGCACCTCTGTCTTGGCTGACAGGCTCAGCTGTGCCCTCTGGTGCGTCCACTGGAGCCAGCTGGAAGCAGCTGTGTGCAGCATGGGACACCCCTGGCCTGTCCTTACAACACAAACACCCAGTACGGACACCCAGTACATTCCTTTATTAGGAAGGTGATGAATTGTGTAAATTTCTTTCTTGGCAGATAAACTAGATAAAAGATTTTACAGCAGGTAGTAATTTGCATTTTATGTGCACTAAATTGAAACAATAAATATTCTTCCCTAGGACTTGGTGGGTCCATTGGAATCTTCAGGAAAATGACACTTGGTTAATATCTTGTCACGAGTTTCAGTTACACTGGACTGTGAAATAAATAGCTGCCATCTTACATCTTAATGCACAATACAGTGCTGTTTTGCAAAGAAATGTGTTTCCATAGGTATAAAAAGGAATGTGTATTCAGAAACATCAACAAGGTGTCTCATTACAAATGTGCCTAGCCATATATTAGTAAATGTATATTACAAATAATATTGTTTTGAGCAAAATATAGCTTACAAGTTAGTAACAGCCGCAATTAAAATTAACGTCAGTCATCTTTAAAACAGAAGATGGAACAGGTTAGCATGCTTATCCTAAATCCAAAGTGAAAGAACGCATAGGCTTTTTAACACATAGCTATTTCTAGTTCTGCTTCCTATTTTGGTTGCAACTTTTATTTTAATATGGCAGTGTGTTAGTTATCCAGAAATCATGAATTATCCCTGCAACTTAGGTGTTTAGAAAGATGTCATCTGTGAAGGCACTTGCTCAAAATCAAACATAACTGAAACAGAAAAGTGATCAACATAAGCAGTTTTTCTAAGTCAATGGATGAGTATTCAGGTGGGTTTTTTATACCAGATTGAGAAAATTGTTACCCGAACTTGGCTGGAAATAGTGTATAGAAGCTTTAACATTCTTCTATTACAGCTGTCGGACTTCTTTCATTCAATAAGCTGGCATCGATACTTTGTTTTAAAGACTCAGTGGGTAGTGTAGTGACAGGATTCCTGAGTTGGGGTCTTTGCATCTGATTTGGCTTTTTTAATTGCTTGATGTTTGTAGTAGCAGAATATAGCTGGAAAATACTCAAAGTTTTCTCCTCCAGCAGTTAAATACTTGGACTTGATTTCTCGACATTCAGCTCTTCTTGCAAAGACGATTTTGTTTCTTTTTATATTCAAATAATGGAATTGAGAAATTGTGGCAACAGTAACTCTTCTTGCACTTAAGTAAAACCTTTAATGGTAGCTATGTTTTCATGTTTCTGAATTCCAGTCAGAATTAGCTGTGGAATGCTGTTTCCGTAACTTTCAGTTAACTTCAATTCAGAACAACTTTTAGTGGCACCAGAAACAACGTGGGAGTTCTGTTTGAAACAAGTCAGAATAAAGAAGCAGATAAAGTGATGAACAACAAAATCTTTTGGACTTCTGTATCAGGAGTTTAAATACTTGGCTTTTCATTATTCAGAGTGCTGGGTGTGGACATTTTTTGCTCAGAGAGATGTGTCAAATGCCTAGGTATTTTGATTTTTTCATAAAAATAAAGTTTTGTATTTGTTATGGCTACTTTGTGGAAATTACCATATAACTTGTTTTTTTTTTCCTTTCTCTTTTGGTATGTTTCGTCCTTTCTCATTCCCTGTCTTTTCCTTGGAAAATTAATTCTTATTTTAAATCTCTTATGAAATATTGCTTGTTTGTACAGTATCACAGACTGTGACTTTACAACAATACAGTTTCTTAATACAACTTAAAAATTTAAATCTTATAGGAATGCCACTTTAAATCTTACAGGCGTGCCAAAGAACGTAAGTAAAATTTCACTACTTAACTATGGAAGTGAAGACATGCTTACTGAAATGGAGCGTGGCATGGGGGACTCAGAAGCAGTAGAGGGAATTTTAAAGCTTGCATTTTACATTTTGCCTCTTGTACCTGCACGCTGGCTCCTTATCCTGAGCAACTAGAATACACCCTGGCTTGGTCTGCCTGACTTTGCCTGTGGAAGAACTGTTTGCTTACCGAATTCAACCAAATTTCTACACAAATTCAAAACCTGGGCTGCTTAAAGGCTCAAAATCAGGGTTAGTGTCATAGGCAGGTGAGGCAATGGAGCTGCTGAAAGGAAGGGGGTCGTTCTAATAGTGAAGGAACCCAGGTGAAATCTGGAACAGATGAACAGAAGGACAGAGGCCAGAAGGAAGCAGAGTATGCTGTCAAGAAGTATAGAATTGGGCAGAGCTAGAATTAAAGACCAGTGGAAAAGATAAGAAAGAGATTTGGGAGTGAAAAATACTTAAACAAAGGAAGAATCTTTGTAGAGAAGTGAAGGGGGATGAAGAACTGGGTCTGACAAGAAGCTGCATCATTTTTTTTTTCCTTAAAGAAACTGTGTTGCTGTCATTTAAACCTAATTACAGTGAGCAAACCTCACTTCTGTTAAAATTACTACAGTTGTTTTAACCAGTTCTTGCTAGTAAAATACATGATTATAGTATCTCAGCATCCCCTCATAATTCTGAAGTAGGGAGTTACTATTAACCCCTGTTAACCAGCTGGTGAACAGAGAATAAGTCGAAAAGCAAATCTGACACAGAAGGGGGTTGAGGGCAGGTTTTGTTTCAGCTTCAGGTAAGTCCATCCTTTTCATTGTCGGACTGAGATTAGGGGCTGTTCTAATAAATGCCTAAAGTGAAATTAGTGAACAGAAAGGTTGTGAATAAGAGCACTTCCTTTCTCGCCTGTTTTTGTTTGTTTTGTTTGGGTTGTGGGTTTGTTTTTTGTGTTTGGTTTTTGGAGGTTTTTTTTGGTTGTGTTTGTTTGTTGGGTTTTTTTTAATTCTTTCCTTCTCCCCTCCTGAATGTGTTATAAATTAGTGGAATAGTTCAAGGGGTGTAGTGATGCAACTAAATCTACAAAGTGATCCTGAATGCTTCCAATAATTAAAAATCAAATCTGCATCTTTTCCATTGCAGGTTTCATTATAGCCCTTGTGCCTTTTTGTAGTACACAGTAATCTCTAATACGAATTCAAGTAGGCTCAAAAGGCAAGCAGGCTGTCTGTTTGTCATCTGGTCTTTTTGCTGTTGCTTATTAAAATGGTACTTACCCAAATCCAGTTTTCTTGTTTACCTTCAAACATGTTTTAAATGCACGTCTGATTTTAATAGCATCTGGAAAATATGAAGGATTTTAAATCCCCTCAAACACAGGATTCGCGGCAAGTAAGGCCATGGCATGCATTGCATGCACAAATGTGCTCTTTCTGTATTGCATACACGCGCACAAGTGCAAAGAACTCTAAAGTTGGTGCTTTGTAGGTATATTTTTGACTGCCTTGTATCATAGGTCAGAATGAGTAAGTTTCTATTATGAGAAGTAGGTGTATATATATATATTGATCACCCCCCACCCCCCAAGATCTCCATTGCTTGAGTGAAAATAGAGCAACAGGAGATGCTTAGCAAATAGAATAATTTGTGGCTGAAATTTCAGGGCCTGTAATGAGACACTGTTTTAATCTGATACTTCTTCATGTCTATTTCTTAATCTCATGCCCACCCTTACTATAGTAAGAGTGCATTTTGTGTGACACAGAATAGATTAAATACTTGTTCCTCCTCCCAGGTTTTCAATACAAAAATGTACTTCGGTTTGTGCTTCCTTTTACATATTTGTAAATATCTTCAACACTGTCCCTGTAGTGTTTTTCTTTCAAATTCTGTTTTTCTATATTTAAAAATATATTCCTACTTAAATATCTTTTCATTTTGGTGACACTAATGCTGATTTTTAGTAGCAAGGGAAGAATTTCCTTATTGTTAAGCAGAATTTTCTGATTTGTGGAGCTTCTAAAATAATTGTAGATCAACTGACTGGAAATGAGCATAGTAGAGTGAAATTGAAAATAATTTAATTGGCTCTATGACCATTAGTTATGTTCTCAACATAGTCTATTTGTTGTTGGATTAAGATGATATATTTGGTTTAAAAAGGGAAATGTTGATCTGTAAAGGTCAGTCAGGCACCCTTTTTTCCAGACATGACTGTTTAGTGTACCTACATGTATTTGAACAAATAGCCTACAAAATATCTGTGAAACCTGTTCTGTCTAATTTTGTTTCATTTATGATATATATAAAAAAACTGTCTGCAAGATGAGGGGAAAGGACCGTAACTTTGTGAGAAATGATTCTTTAAGATACAGAACAGAAACAACAGGAATTGGTTTTATTTGTTACTACTGGAAGACCTTTTTGGAGACCTCAAGTCAGATCCTGAAGTCTACGAATAGTGTAAGGGGGCAAGGTGGTGAATACTTCTTTCTTTTTTTTTTTTTTTTTTTT
>VZSZ01001404.1:355516-430840 GCA_013398815.1 Ibidorhyncha struthersii
CGGCCCCGTCCATACTTTTTAGGAAAAAGAGGTTAGTGTGGTTATTACTCTTTACTCCACTTCTTCCTTAGGAAACACGGTCGAATCATAGAATGGTTTGGTTTGGAAGGAACCTTAAAAGTCATCTAGTTCCAACACCCCTGCCATGGGCAGGGACACCTCCCACTATAAAGAAGGATAACCGGTTGAGAGGACTTAAATTATAGCTGGCTTATCCATTATGATCTGTGTTCTCCTACGACTTCAGTGTTTCTCTAAGCTTAACATTGAGGTCAAACAGGAACACATTTCAGAGTACTAGAGTGGCACAGATGATTTTTACCATCACAGTCGTGTCATGTCTAATGTACTCTGCTAATGAGTTCCCAGGTTCTTTCAAGTACAGTTGTAGTTACAAGTACAGTAATTTCTTTTAATGAAGAGATGAAGCATAAATGGGACAAACTAAACAATTCTAGGGGACAATTATATCACCTGTGAGAATTTTATCAAGTTGTTAACTTTTTGCTAAAATTCCATTTGTAAAATGTGTTAGTATTCAGAAGTCGATAAAGTACTGAGGGCTCTGTGGGCAGTAAGATTCTAATGGAAAAACAAACATTGTGCTAGAACCTGTCGCCTTACTGGTGTTTTGAGTCATCAACACTCATGTGTTTGGGAGCACAGTAGGGAATGCCACAGTCCTTGATGCCAGTAGCTAGTATCTGGAACAGCCAGCAGTGTTTTACAGAAGTTGAGGAAGATGGGCATCTTCCATTATGAATAAAGTGTTACCACTAGCTATTTCATTGCTTCTCAAGTTTCTACAGCAGCTCAAAAAATATTTGGACAACTTCTTTGTGGAGAGGCTGTGAGTGGCTTTGTGAATTGCTGGGCTAGCTGTGATCAACAAAGACATCATAGGAAAAAAGGGCAATGATAGTTTAATTTCAGGGTCTGTGTATTTAACAAACTCATTGGAAAACAGAAGAGAAATTTCTTTTCAAACTATGGTATTGTGATATAACTGGTAGGATTTTTACATGTAATGAGATTCTCATATAATAATTTGTCTTCTAGAAAAATATTATGGCTAAGATTTTTTTATTATTATTTTATAGGTGATCACAGATATGAAATCTTTAAAAGGAGAGTTTTACAAGGAAAATCAGTCCCCCATTATGCAGCAATAGAGCCAAATGGGGATGGTCTAATGATTGTTTCCTACAAACCATTCAAATTTATGCAAGATGAAGACAACAAATTAGAAGAAAATGATTATGCGGAAACAACAAATGAAAAGAAAGGTAAGATTTATCTGGCAGATTATGATAGGCTGCTCTCTTTTCTTAGAGAATAGCTTGCCAGTTTAGCATCTGTTTGGAAACTCTAGCAATAAATGTTTGTCTTAATACCTATCTTCCAGATTTTTTTTTTTAAGGACAGATTGGGGTTTTTTTGGTTGTTTTCACCCTGGGAAGTTGTACTGTGCGTACACCTATATGAGAAGCTTTTATGGATAGGAGACACTTAAAGAATTTTGTTGTAAGAAAAAGGATATTTTGCAAATAGAACTATACTAAGTATTTGCCAGCAGTTGGATTGCTAAAGTAACGCCTAATTTAGGCATCTGGCTGAAGTGCTTGAATTAAGCAGCCAGTCTTCCTAGATCAGAAAGGGCAGAGTGGCACCCATTGACTCCTTCAAATAGTTGTTCATCAGAAAGCTCTCTGATATGCAATTTACTCCTGCCTTTCTAAATTAAAAAAGAAACCAAAAAAAAAACCATTTTAAAGAATGAGAATCCTGTAAAAGACTATCGTTTCTCCATTGGAAAAGCAGTTCAGGAAAAATAATAAACTTCAGCAAAAGGCATCTATACTTTATCAAAACAAAATTAAGTATGTAAATCTATTAATAATTTTTTTTATCTTAAATATCACTAAGCTCTGTAATACATGTTTATTTAGTTATATTGTATTATTTCAGATTTGATTTTTGTTTCTGAATATGAGACATTGATTAATGAACCAATCCTAACTGAGTGATACTAGCACAATCTTTGTCAATGGTACAAAAAATCTGTTTGGCAAAGAATACAAAAAGATCAATTTTCTGGAACGTATTAATGTTACACACTGTGATAACTGTGACATTGTACATGTAATTGTATTAAGAATAGTCTGTACGTATAAATCTTGAGGCAAAGGAGTTCTTCAGTGCACTGGGCACCATAATGCAATGTCTATGCAGTTGTCATCTGAATTAGCTAGTTCAATGTCCTAAGGATTTTAAGAGCTTCTTGAACTGTGTGCTCAGTGTGATTAAAGAAACACAGTAAAGAGCACTATATGGCTCTTAGCATAGCTCATTTCATGCGTGTATATGCACATATGATGTTTCAAAGCCCAGAAATCTGTAATGTACTGTTTGCAGGAATACCTTCAGAAAACTTCTGGTGGCATAAAAATCTAATGTACTGAAAAAATCTGAAGTACTGAAACCTGAACTCCTAGTTTAAAGGGAAGTCTAATACCTATTTAAGACAGAATTTGTCTTTTGCTAAACCTGATGTAGGCTATAATTTTAGTTGCATGGTTATATAAAATTGCAGGCATAATAGATATCAGGTGATGAAACAAAATGTGCCAGTAATGGTACTCTGTTTTTTATAGCAGTTTACAACAACAGATAAAGAAATATTAAGGTGGTTATGTTGCACATCAGTATTTTGGTTTTTAATTTGCTCTTTCATAGTCTCCTCTCCACATTTTTGACAACTTATGAGAAGGCTGTGTTGAAGATGGGATAGAGGGGAAGTCTAAGCTACTTTTTTGGTGTCATTCAGTTTTCTTATAAATTAAGACTTTTAATATTAGATACAATCTGTGTCAAAGTCTAGAATTTTGGAGGCTGTCATATCTCATGTATTAATAGTCTCTGGGAAGTATATTTGTAGCAGCTGTGACTAATCCATTGCAAACAGGAAACTCATGGTAACAGGCAACAGTGTAAGAGTCCTTCCATGGTCACAGTTGCTGAGATGAAGCTTAGATCAACTAAATCTTGTATGGTATTGTGACAACTTGAGAGCTTCCAAAGCATCTATCCATACTTACGTTTCCTCAAATAGGGAGGTTACGTGTGCAACATTGCTCTTTAGAAAGTGAATGCATCTGTATGTGTGTGTTCTGTGACCAACTTTGCACTAGTCAGTCATGCTGTCATAGCCTTCCTTTTTTATAAACTCTTCTCTTAAAAGGCCACTTCTTGTAGCAGTTTAATAATCAAGATAGACATCAGGCAGATTCTAGACCCAGAAGCAAAAGTCAGGTGTTACCTCTGGGCAGGCAGTTTTATTTCATCTCCATCAACTGAGGCAGATGAAGGCTGCTTGGTCTTCTAAAATAATTTCTGTTGAACAGTCAGTGTAGCTTCTGGCAAAATAGGTAAGAAAAAAAAATGTTCACATCTCTGAACAACATATGCTTCTGAGCATGCAGTAGCTTGTCAGTACCACTGCACCTGATGTCTCTTCAACCAAACTCTTAACCATTAATATTTCAGTGTATTTAAGTACATTTTGGTTATCAATTTTGTCATGCTACAATAATCTTGGAGTAATAGTTAATGCCTATTGTATAACTATCAGCGTATTTGAGTATAAACATGAATATAAATTGCTTTCCCCATAAGGGACACAAATGAACTTGATTTGCTAAAAACATTTTTCTCCTTTTTATAATCAGAATATATTTTATGTAAATTGTTCACAGTAAAAGTTAATTTCCACGCTTCCACAAACTTCTATTCCATATCACAGCGTTGCATGCTGTGGAATCAAGAACAGCATTTGTAACCTAGTTTGTATTTTTCTGCATGTTTCCAATTGTAGACCCTCTGTATTACTGGCAGCAGACTGAAGATGATGTGACAGTAACAGTTCACATTCCTCAAGACATCACAAAGGATGACATAAAAGTGCACTTTTCCCCTGATAACATATCTGTTACACTGAAAGACCAACCTCATTTGATGGAAGGAAAACTCTATTCATCTGTGGACCATGAAAGCTGCACATGGATAATTAGAGAGAACAAAAGGTGTTGTATATGGTTTTTAGTTTTCCCATTGATAGGAATTGATTTCAAAGTGTATACTGCCGTATCTCTGACTTTTGACCCCTCTGGGAGTGGACTCATTTAATGCTCCACCCTCCATCCCTCCTTGCAAGAATTTATCTCCTCTGCTGAAAATAATTCCCTGGCTTTTGCAATGTTGTCTCACAGTACTTTTTCTTTAGCTAATGGTGAAAGTAATCCCCTCCTCTTACAGTTACTTGTAAGCTACTTATAAGCTACATGACCAGCTGTTTTCTACAACATAGAACAGCCTTTCCAAAATAATATCTTATTTTATTTCAGAAAAAAAAGGCATTATGTATAACTGTCTGTACGACAGCTATATCTGTATCAGACCAGGAAACTAGGAGTTTCTACTACTAAGCTGTGAAGCAGAGTTCTTTGCAGTATTCGGGATACGTTGATCGCCCTAATGTTAACCTCCTTACAATATTTTCACATGCTTTGCCTGTGTTTATTGGCAGCCAGAGTAAACGTATTGTTCTAATGTTGTCAGTTGCCTTTCTAAAACAGTATTTGGTGATATGAGCTACTGGAGATTAATCCATGCATGTCTGTATGACTACCTGGTTATTTTTATTCTCTTTGAGAATAATCTTGTCCATTCTCTTCTAGTTGATCACAGTGGAAAAGTGAATAGGTAAACTGTTAAATGGTTTTCATAAAGATAGTGTAGCATATAGTTATGAAACTTTGGTGATAAATTCAGTAATTAAATTCAGTAATATTTTGAAGTGCTAAAGAAAAAATGTTTTTTCCAAATAGCCAGAAAAAAACCCAGGTATCAAAATGTTAGACGTAGCTTTGTAAGCAGAGTAAACTTAATTAGTTCAACAAATTTTTTTTCACTAAATTTTGTGATTAATTAGCCTGAATTTACCCTCTTCGTGTTAATATATTATTTCTCTTCTACTTTGGCTTTCCACAAACAAGCTTTTTTGGTAATAATGTAACAGAAATTCTTCTGGTTTGACTTATAAATTCCTTATTATTATTTTCCTAATCCATTGTACATTATGTATGTGATATAAAACTAATCTGTGTGAATTTAACATGTTGCAGACCTCAAATAGAAATGTTCATGGTTTTATTTGAGCAATAAATTTTAGTTGTCTTTTTCTGAAATAAAAACATGAAAGAATGGAGAGGGGGGGAAAAATAAGAATTCAGAGTTCCCTAAACTGTAGTCAAATTTACTTTTTTTAAATTTCAAAACCTGTTCTAGAATTTTAGTTCTCTAGTAGAGAATTGCAGCCTAATTTTGGACATTAAGTTTGCTTTCTACTTAGACTGTATTGTTAGTAGAGCCTCCAGAGGGCCCTTCAGAGCCCTAACCTGATCTCAGTGACAAGCCGTGTTCAACCATTGTTTTAGGGGGTTTTGTGGGTGCCAATTGTCTACAACATTTGCATCAATAAAAATGCTTCATATCTGGAAGCATTCATATTCAGATTTACTTCCACATGTGTTTCTGCACATGTAAAAGGGAGTGTGAAATCCCTATATATTTGGAAAATGCACCCGTCTGAGTTTTGTGTTTGAGACATGAAGCTAAAAGCTTGTGTTATCAGCCACTTTCTTTGTTGCAGTTAACAGGTGCAGTGAACACTTACATGCACCATTTTGTCTTACCTTGTAGAACGTTAAGTGAGAGCTGTTGAATGCTTAAATACTGCTAAACATACTCCTCTTGATCTTTCCACTTACAAGAAGCATTGAAAGTCTTTGCTCATCTTTTGCAGCTGTACTTCCCCTTGTGCTACCTGGTTAGAACAGCTAGAACTGAAGCACCGTCTAAATGGTTCAAAGTAAGACAAGTCATGTTGAATGAAATGCAGTTATGTGCATTAGAAAAAACAAATCCTTGATTCACACTTAAGTGATCTTGTCCTTCTTTGTACCCTAAGCCCATATTACCTGTAAAAGTACCTTGGAATTTTTATAGCTTCTCTTGTTAATTGCACTGGTGGGTTTGAAAGTCTGGAACAGACTAAACATTTTTTTGCTCTAAGAGCTTTGTGATCATATTGCTGAATTTTGAAAAGTTCATATATTTTACAGCTTGTAACTCAGCACATTGTTTATTTAATCTAGGGGTGTGTTTCTTTATTTAGAAGTCTCATATTATCCTCTTAAATGTTAAAGTAGAGATTTGTGCATAAGTCCACAGCTATCAGATACTGATCTGTATGGTCTTATTGCAAGATAGAGTTGTCCAGGTTCTTTGGGTATTCTCTTTTTAGTATCTGTGAATCTAGGCACCAAAATATTTCTTCACTACAGGTAAAGAATTCTACCCAGTGCAGGCCATTCTATACATTTGGTAGTTATTGTAGCTTTAGTTAATATCACAGCTATTATAATTAATGCATAATGACAAAAGGACTTCAGAGTTGTAGGAGTGTCCATACTTAAATAAGAACAAACTTAAATCAGTTGTTTTTCAGTGTCTGTTGCAGTATTCACTTTGTGAGGTTTCATATTTTTTTTTCTTAAACTTGTTAGAGGCTCTATTTGCTGTAGTGGGCTACAGGATGAAAAGTTAATCTTGTTTTAACTGACTACCTCTGGTACTCCTTTTAAGATATAGAAGATATTTGGATATAGAAGGTATTCATGCTAGTTTATTCACTTCAATCAAAATTAGACTGTGAGCTGCAGCTGTTATGTGTTGCTCTGTCAGAGTCCAATACTCTGACCATGTTCTTTTAGATATGCCACGCATGGAGGGTTTAATGATCAAATTTACTTATTTGAAGATATTTGATGTTACATAGGATTTCTGATTTAGCAGTGTGATACAGAATACATTGAAAACTCAATACAAATGTAAGTTACACTTAGCAAAATACAGCAATGGCAATACACATTTTAATCACAATACCAATGTGATTCCCATTACCAATCTCTATAATATGCTCACCGTCACAATACTGGGCATTTGCCCTTGCTGGGAAGGAATACGTGGGTTGAAGTCAACTCCAGCCCATTGCACTTTTCCAAATTCTTTTGTTAGTTGTCTAGTTTTTATACTCTGCCTGGGCTGAGCCACATATGCACTCCTCCAGTGCTGGTCTGGCTAATACCAGGAGATATTTACACTCTTAATGAACTCAGGGAGAGACATTTACACCACCACTTGATCCACTCAACTGTTGATAGCTGTTTATCTAAAACAAAGACCACCCTTTGTGTTGAGATAAGGTCAGCTTCTTTGCATTATTCCCTGAGCTTCATGGGCCCATGCCCTTGGCCATCTCCACCAGGGATCTTCCATTGTAGGGGTTTGGTCATTGAGTCACATTTCACCCCTTGGGGGTGGGTCTGTCACAAGCTCTGTGATGTGTAACATTGGTTGAAAGCTGGAAGCACCTTGTATTGATCATTCTGTAAATGCAGAGCCATAGGCTGAGTCCCGAACCAAAGAAATTGTTTAAACATAAGATGAAGGGTGGGGAAAAAGGATATAGGCTGATGAGGGAGGGAGAATGCAAGGAAATGAGTCAATAAGTAAAACTGTATTTCAAGTTTCATGGTTCAGATGTGGTTCATGATGGACTTTGGCTTGGATTTTCCAAAAAGTGTAAGAAAAGCAACAAGGTCTGTCAGTATATAGTACGTATTTTGACATTTACTGCTTTTATTCTCTCCTAGGATAAAGTAATAAGCCACTGTTTCTTGAAACAAGCAGGTTTGGTTAAATGGTTGCTTAAAAGAGTAATTTCTGTATATGGTGTAATCATATGAAAAAATATAAGAAGAAAGGATTTGTTTCTGTGGAAATAGAGATATTTCCTTTAAATAAGATAAAAATTATTTTTTATCACAGGAAAGTTTTGCAAATACTCTGCGGTAAAGGACATAAATTTAGCAAAATACAAGCTTGCCTATGTTACTGAGCATATTTGTCTGTTATCCAAATCAAAACCAAATCCAAAACATCGCACCACACCAGCTCCTATGACAAAAATTTACTCTATCTCAGCTAAAGCCAGTACATGAGTGCAACAAAAGTACTTAAATCTATTTACTAGATTTAAGGAACAAGAATCTCTTTGGTTAAGAAAAACTCTGCCTTAAAATTACTAGTGTATTAATGTCAACAGTATACCTCCTGGACATGGAACAGGAGTGGGGGGAATGCATTAGTTGTGTCCATTTCCAAGGTATTTTGAAATGTCTTCTGTTGTTCTCTGCTTGTTTTCTAATACCAATCAATAATATCCAATATAATTTTACTCTTCAGAGATAAATGCCAGAAAATGGTATTTGCTACTTGCATTACAGTCCTTTTTACATTTCCATAATCTAAACTTACTAATGGAAAACTCCGAGTTCTAACTTACTGACTTTTTTTTTACTTTTTGAGCTGTCTTTGATTAATAGTCACCAAATACTTGCTTTGAGCAAAACCATACAGGTGTTGGAAGAAATTCCAAATATTCTACTAGCATAGAAGTGGTTCTTGCCGTGCATCTGGTAATAAAATATGGTTGTGGTGTAGTTAGTGATTTCTTCTGAAGAAAAATTATCTCTTTGACTGTGCATATTTCTTCAAAATCTTGCTTGTTTGACTCCAGCAATTCAGGAGAGTGCATGCACTTCAGTTTTCTCTTTAAGATTTCCAGTTCAAGAAGTTATTTCTGCATATATGAGGCTTACTGCTATGACAAAAAAAACCCAAACTGTAACTTTTTGTGTAGTTCAGACCTGTCCTTGGGTCTTCATTAGACATTTTTGGTTCACAGAGTTTCCGGCAGATTTTCTCCTGTAGAGTTTCCAATTTAGTTTTCTCTGAGAGGTTTTGAGATGCACAAATTTTAATCCCATAAACCTGACCCAGCATGCAATAAGTGGTGAGAATACAGATTTATTTCAATAGCACAGTAATGTTCCCAACCGTAATGTTATGGAAAATATGACCATCTAAGGAGGGATTTTGAGAAGACTCCATGAAAAACAGACTTTATATTAACCATAGCTTTCTGACATCATGAAGTCTGAGTTTCAAGTAGAAAAAAGGAAACAAAATGTTACTACAGTTTCAGATTGCAACTTTTAAATACATACATTTTCATTACCATTCCCCAAGTATGAAACTGGGGAGCAGGGTGTTAGACATTTTATGATAGTTTTGCATATTTCTTTCCATGTAATGCATATGACAGTAATTATTCTTGCCGTTATACTAGTTTAAAATACAAAGTGGAAAAAGATAGTAGAGATAATACCTCTGGGTGCTTGGGCAAGCTTGATGTCAGTATTTTTCATTAATGCATTGTTTGAACTTCTATGTGAAGTACATAGGTGTATATATACCCTGTGAGATTTGGTTATAATATAAAAACTAGCATCACATTTTCTACAAGACATTCCCAGTTAAAATTTTTTGTCAATTTCTTTTGATAGTCATATGGATTAGTTTTAGGTAGTTCTGCGAGGAGCAGAGAGTTGGACTTGATCCTTATGGATCCCTTCCAACTTGAGATATTCTATGATTCTGTGATTTTCGTTTGGTTTTCCTCATCAAAAATCTTGGCTTTATCCCCAAAGGTTAGCTGTAAAAGATAGCTATTCTCCAAAAGAATTAGACAAAGGGACTAATATTTGCATATAGATTATACTAATAGTTTGTACTAAAATGTGACTTTTCAGTTCCTGATTATTAGAAATCATGGTGAAAAATAACTCAGTTGAGTAACTCATTTTTTTTAATGATCAGGTGAGCAATATTGTATGAATCTCGGGCTTCTATTTTAATGGGAAATGGTAATTACACATTTCAGTATGATAAGTTGCACTCAGTTCTTAATGCTAGTACCACAGTACCCCTTTAAATCTGTTGATTAAAAGTTTAAAACTTGCTCCAAAGATCTTCTGTAAAAGTATGCTCTTTCTAATGCTAATGTAATTGCTTCAGAAACTGATTCAGAGTTTACTGAATAGTTATTTTTATGATGTAGTAGTTAGTAACTTAGAAGGTTTTACTGTTCAGTCAGTTGAAACAGTCATTGTAGACACTATATCTAAAAAGTGAATATAATAAAACTCTAATTTTATCCTTACATCCATGTGTTGGTCTAATGCAATAATTAAATGGAATTGCTGTGTTGGTACATTGGCCTGCCTCTTTGTTTTCTATTTATTTAGTTAGTTATTCCTAATAGTTATACCAGGTTCTCTTAAGTTTGTTTTTTTTTTTTTTTTTCCAAAGGTTACAGAAATCCTATCTCTTCTGAGATATGATTTTTGATATACAATGTAGATAATTAACTGTTGTAGTATTTCTGAGGTCTGTAAAACACAAATATTTTTGTCCTAGATGTTGTATAAAGGTAGTGCACAATTAAGGAGCCCTATTAAGTACTTCTTAGGTTTCAAATAAATTTCTGTAGTAAAATTCTGTCACTCTTTGAATAGTTTTCTTTACAGGTGATCTCCTATGGTATTTAAAATATTTTAATAAGATTGCTTCAGGGGAAGCTGCATTTACATTGAAAACTCTGAGGACACTTACATGGATACATTCTCTTTATTCTTAGGCTTTTAGAAATCACATGTCCGTAGTCTGTTTTCCTTTAGAATAGTTTATTTTATAAATTGAATGCTAATGGTTTCGCATATGTGATTTTCATTATTAATTCAGTTTTGAGAGGGGAAGTGCTCAAATCTACATTTAGAGCTTTTTGACTAATCTGGGAAATGGGTGCAGTGTTTTCATGTACTACTGTTTGTCTTCTATTTGCATTTTAGCTTGGAAATTTCTCTAATTAAGAAAAATGAGGGAACCCGGTGGCCAGAGCTAATAATTGGTGACACAAGAGGGGAATTCATTATGGACTCTTCTCAATGCTCTGAAATAACTGAAAGCCTGATGCATCTTACCTCTGAAGTAATGGTAAGGAGTTGAAAAGAAAACATTTAAAATTCTTGTACGTTTGCATGTTGTCTTTTCTTGATATCCTAATTCGCACTTCATTGACATAGCTCATCAGTTCATTTACTATTCTGAATCCTAACTCTACATTCATTTTTAACTGAAACTGTTAACAAACGAATGGCACTTGAGTTGTGAATATGCTCTGAACGGTAATATCATCTTCATGGGGGACTGAATTCAGCTTACATGGTAGCGTCTGTGCACCAAAACAGAAGTCTGATTTAATATTGAAAATAAATTTTGTTCCCACCACTTACCGTAAGGCAGTTTGTTTTAAAGCAGTTGATTTAAGTAATTTTGAAAGTTGTCTGTTTCTTGTTTATGAGTAGGTTAGCAACACTTTTATACTGTCTTCCTAGGGCTACTGTACTTATATTGACGGTGACTGTAAATGGCATTTTTAAAAGGAATATTTAGGCAAGTGTAAGCATGACTCATGAACTTTCTGGCATTATTGTTATGCAGGGAGTCTACTTAAAACAAAATAAAATGTAATTTTTAACTGCTGTTTGCTTGTTACTTCGCCTTTTGCTTTAATTAGAAAGTGTCATCTCATATAAAAGTTGTGAAGTGTGACTCCCTATGGGTCTTGATATATTAGTTTTGGATTATTACATTTTTTAATAAGGGTGTAAAGTGTTATTAAACTAAATTCGGTTTAGTGCTTAAATTGATTTCCCTCCTCGACACCCCACCCCACCCCCCCCAGTTTGTAGGCAAGATATTGTAGTACATCTTTTGACCATAGTTTTATTGGGAACTTCATATTTCTTTTCTTTTGTAACTTTTTCTTTTGTAACTTTTGTGCTAAGCTTAAAACGATGATTTTTATTTTTTTTTTCTTTTTTGTCACAACTTTTCAGCTTAGGTGCCATAATGTAAAAATCACTGTAAAATGATTGTAATGTAAATCATTTGTAAATGTAAACCATAATGTAAATCAAAGTAAAATGATTGTGTAAAAAGAAAATCTTTCCCTAGGTAACTGTTCATTTAAATGAATGTTAAGTATTTTGTTATACTGCAACTTTAGCTACATATGTATAATAAAGGCACGGATTCTTTTTGATCATCTCAATTGCTTATGATAATGATGTTTACTTGGAAGGTTTTTCTAGAAGCCACTTGATGAAAAAGTAGAGGCCATCAAGAATGCTTGATAGAGGAGAGGCGAACCCCAAAGTCTAGCCTTAGAGGCAGATACCCTGTTTTAAGTCTTGTGCACTACCCTGCAGTATATGACACTTAATTTTCCTGGCTTCTGTCATCTAAGGACATTTCTTTGTTATCTCTTAAAAAAATTGTGCTGATCTCCTTCACTTTGTGGGCTGAACCAAAATGAAAGTTCTTAATAATCAGCTGAAATGAAGAAATGTGTGCAGGAGGAGGTCAAGAACTCCTCCCTGTCAGATGAATTGTCTTAGTGCCCTGTCTAATCTTTCCTTACACATTCTGTTTGGCCTCAACTTTCAGATAATACTAGTTGTCAAGCTGGTGTCTTTTTTGTGCAGGAAGCAACGTTAATTCATACTTCATGAGGAAGTATATATTTTTGCCTTCTGTTTAATAAAGGTCTCTTTCTGTTTTGATGAATTAATTATTTAAATATATCACAAAGGTAATGTAGTTTGCTTTTTTTGAAAATTATCCAAGGACTATGCCATTAGCAGAAGTAGGCTGTTTCTGTATGCAGTAGTATTATATTTTGCTCTCAAATTACTACTAAAAGTAATGGGTTTTGCCTTTCTTTGACTTGTGGAATGTCAAAAAATACATATGCTTTTTTCTTGTTTTGGGTGTATTGAAAAATATGCATAACAACATTACTAAATTTAAATAATTGTTAGCAAAGCTAAAAGGAGGCATGTATTTAGAGCTACTTACAAAATGAATTCATGCATTTTTTTAATAGTGTTTCCAATAGCAATCTGAAAGAATCTTACACTGATGTAGATTTACTAAACCCGCATAGGTTTTCAGGGAGGTATACTTTTGCTACTTACAGAAGGGAATTTATTGTTCATATATTAGTGGGTTATGTGCCTTTCCTTAAACTGAAACGGATTTTGTTGTACCTAGCACTAATGCTATCCTCCACAACAGAAATTATTCTATTCAGTTTGGGTAAGTACATAATATCTTGATCTTTACATATGTAAGGGTATGCAAATGCTTTTTTCCTCTTCTGTTGAACTTTTTTTGTTATGAAATGGGATTTCTATATATACATATTCAGTAGTTCAGATTTTCAGTGTAGTTCATTGTCTTTTTATTTCAGAATCCAAACCCTGAAAAGGAAAACCCACCTTGTAATGCACAAGAGTTAGAAGAATGTGATGCTTTTCTTGAAGACAGTGCAAGCTTGTGCAGATTTGATGGTGATACCTTGAAAGTCACTCATGTAGTAAGTGCTGCAAATTATTCCAGAAATATTTTTAAACATTTTTTTATGATATGCAAGTCGAATTCTATTATCAGAACGAAAATCTGTGCAAACTCTTGGAACCACATAAATTTCTTCCATAATGTAAAATCACAGTAGCAACAGAAATTATCAACCAATATATGTTCTTCAATGTAATTTTTATGTAAAAACAAGGCTCCTTTTATTCTAATTTAAAATATATATATACTTTCACAAGTGAGCCATTTGAAAAAGCAAATTTATGTCAGAATAATGATAAGAAAGGGGTCTTTTTAGTGGCATAAAATTCTTTTGGATTCCTTAGCTTGCATTTTTCTCAGTAGCTTTTCAGATAGCCTGGTAGAAAGTTGACCCTTTTTACTAAGGAGCTGGAGCATAGGTCACTTGATGATGCTTGCTTGCCAATCACACTGGAAATAACAGATTGTAAGCAAAAATGGAGGCTTGATCTGGGTTGTAAGCAACCTTGACTAACAGCAAGTTAAGGACTTGATCTAGTCCATTAGCTAAAGCAGGAAACAAAATAGCCATATGGAGGCATCACAGATTAAGTTGTTGTCTTAGAATTTTGTGGAGGTTGGGTTTTTTCAAGATGTCTCTACTAAGCTTGTAATAAACATTGGTGTTGCACCTCATCGCTACCTTGTGTCACACAAAGTACGTAGAAGATAACCTGTTTTGTACACAAAGTGTCATAGTTATTCTATAAGATTTTGAATCAGTTCGTGATTTCCTGTTTACTCAGAAAAGCTCTAGAAGTAGTCTTTAGCCTTTGTCTTACAGATGTCGGTCTGTTGGGGTCTTTTTTAAAAAAAATTATCTATATCTTTTTTTCCTTTGGCAGTACAGATACATATGTATATGTCTGTATATGTGTGTGTGTATATATATGCCTGTACATATACATGTGCATCTTTGCTGCCAAAGGAAAAAAAGATTAACTTTCTTGGTGGAGCATTCTAGCCTTTAAAGTCATCTGTTTTGTGGATACACTGTGATAGGTAACATTTGTCAGAAGATAAAGTCTGTAATGGGTTGGAGGTCGTTTTATAGCAACTCAGTTCAAATGGATTGTAGCTGTTCAGGGATACATGATAAGAGAACAAGGGACAGCAGGCATAAGTAGAAACAAGAGGTTCAAACTGGAGGGAAGGAAAAGCTTTTACACCATGATTGTAGCATAGATCGGGTTGCCTAGTAAGGTTGTGCAGCCTCTGTCCTTGAGGTTTTGAGACTGGACTGGATAAAGTTCTAAATAACTTAGCCTAAACTACTGCTTCTTGCCCTGAAGGATAAGCCGTTTGTGCCTCAGAGACATTTCACAGACCACGAGGAATATGATATGGGATGAAGACAGGCAGATCTGATGTATACTGCTTTCTAGCAGGCAGCAAGACATTGTGGAGCAAGTTTAAACTTCAGGGTGTTTGTAAAGAGCTCTTAAAAATAGGTGGCATAAAAGTAATCCAAAGGCTAATGTATTTAAAGCATTATTGTCCTTTAAAGCAAGGACAATTACCGTAGGCAGGAAACTTTCATGCAGTAGCAGGTCCTGCTTTGGGTAGGGAGGGCTGGACTAGAATATCTCCAGAAGTCCCTTCCAACCTCAATTATGTGATCTTGTGTTTTTCCTCCTTGTTGGAGGACATAGGAACATGAGTATTTCAGTAGATTTTTCACTATACAGGAATATATTTTCACTTTGATTTAGTTCTTCTTTCAAATTGAGGGGGGGACAGTTTGTTAGCAATTCAGGGGCCTATTCCTTCAGAAGTATGGCTGATACAGCTTTTCACCTTTGTAGTAAATCATCATCAGTAGTATACAGTTGTATATGTCTTTTTGCTATTAAGTTGGAGAGAGCTTTGTGAAATGTGTGTCCAGAATCTTAGAGAATTTAAGACCATGAAATATTTATATAGGAACATTTCCCACTTTGAATTATAATTTAAGGATATAAAACATTGATGATGTAATGATATCTGTTCTGTAAAAAGACTTGATTCTATTTTTCTTGACATTTTCTAGTGCACTTCAATGGCAATGGTCCAGCTGAAATAAAGAGGTTTGACAGCCAGCAATCTTTGTCAAATATATTGCTATACTGGCCTGTTCTTGTGTGGCAAAATGACATTTGTCTCCTCTAGTTCAAATGCAGTTATTCAGTTTCTCCTATAGAGAAACATTTGCTCGATGAATATAAATTGTTTAAGTTAGGTTAACAGTGGCCTAAACTCTAGTGTGTTGTGTTTCCAAGCCATCAGAAACTAGAGATACACAATGGGCAACATGTTTTGCTGTGGAGCGGAGGGGCTTTGGTCAGGTGAAGTATGGGCTACCAAAAAACACTACCTTGGTTTTGGATCTGTTTGCTGTAGCATTTACAACATAAAGTTTGCTTTCTGTATTTATGTAGATTAATACATATACCACCATACGCTTGAGTTCTGTATTATGCATTCTGTTAAAACCAGTTGCAGGCATGTATGATAAAACACACAAAAATTAGTAGTTGAAAAAATGCTGGAAGATGCCTGAAGTACAAAGTGGTGTTGTGTGCTTGCAGTGGGGAAACCCAGGCATCCCGATACTTAGCAAAGTTAGGATGGATTAAGGGAAGAGACGCTGCTTGTTTAAGGCAGCCTAAGGACTACTTTTTTTTAGCTACAAAAGAAGAGTGTATTCCTAGTGTGTAGTCAGGAGAAAATAGGAAATGGACTATATAAACCTAGGTCTTTGAATAGCTAAATGCAGTAGGCAATTTCAGAGAGACTTTTCTGGTTGATAGGTGGATTATGGAAACACACAGAAGAACTTCCATTCATTTTCTACTAGCTGACGTATAAGGTCACTCTTTCCTTGCTCATATGCCTATATAGAAGCATGAGTCTGCCTTCTCAGGAGGTGCCACAATGACATCAGTTAACTAAAATGGCATGTCATTCTGGGAAATACATCATGCTTACATCTGAGCTACAGGAGTGTGGGAGGCACGTCATGTATTTGTGCATGCCCATTGGAGTGGAGATGCTGTAGTGGTGATAGACAAGAGAAGACGCAAGGTCTTCCTCAAGAGCTTTTCTGGTTCTGGATACGTTGCCTGAATAACCACTTCAGGTTTGAATGGTTCTTTATTGCAGTTGACTTTTTCATGTTCTGACAACAGTCACAAAACTTTTTTTTTTTTTTTGCATTTGTCTGTCCAAGTGATCCGTAACTCAGTTGCGTGTAAAATAGGCAACTAACCCAGCTTAAATTTATTGGGTTTTTCAAAACACTGTCAATTACTTCTGGGGGAAAAAAGTAATCAAAGTTCAGAATTGCTTCACTGAGGTGCTGTAGGTTTAAAATATTTCTCTACACATTCCCCAAACTTACTAAAACCTGGAAAAAAAACTTAATTCCTTTAGTCTGTTCAAAGCTGTTTGTGATGTAATACTTAACAATAGCTAAGTAAAGTGACACTTTTATTTATCATATATGTAATAACATTATTGTTAAGACACATGTAGATTCTAATTGCGTGTTGGGTGTTTTGGGGTTTGTTTTACTTAACTACAGATGTTTATTTTTATTAAAACCAAAATCTTGGTGTTTGTAAAACTATCACATTCCTGACATGGTACTTCTAAAAGAGTATTTTTTTTAAATTTTGATGTGTGCTTTACTAGATAAGGGATTTACAAAATACTAAGTGCTTGACCCTTAAAAATACATGTAGCTGCTGTTGAAAGACATCTACAAATTACTCAGTGCTGTGTGCTGTAAGGCTTACTTCTTGTCATGTGTAAATAATTTAACTTATACGCTGTTGTGCTTTTGGCTGAAAAAGGTGATTACTGGTAGCTTCAAAGCTACTTTTGTCCTAATGTTGGGATTTTACTGTGGTGCTGTAAACACTTGTGCAGTTTTTTGATTCTCCGTGAAACTTCTTCCTCAGTTCAAAGAAGTTTCATAGAAGTTGATTACTCTGAGTCCAACCCCCTCCCTCAGCCAAGGGACTGATACGTAATGAAATGAGTTATAGATGGGAAGACCACTCTGTCTGTTATCCATCTGAAAGATTCTTAATTTCTCTCGGTTGTTTGAGATACCATAATAAGAAAGAGGAGACACTTACACATAGTGCCACAGCTTGTAGAGCTGTATTGGGTATCCATGTCAAGGTGTTGGCAGCGCGGTGGGCTGCAGGGGTGGCCTCTGCAAGAAGAGGCTGGGGCTGCCCTGTGCCAGGCACTGCTGGTTCCAGACAGCTGCAGTGGACCCGCTGTAGGATACAGCTGAGCCCATCAGGGGTGCTGATGTCCCCTCAGGGAAAAAGTATTTAAGAAAGGGTTAAAAAACATGCTCTACCACAGCAGTGAGAGGAGTGAGAAAAATGTGAGAGAAACAGCCCTGTAAAACACCAAGGTCAGAGAAGGAGGAGGAGGTGCTCCAGGTGCCAGAGCAGAGATTCCCCTATATCATACCATGTATTAGGGTGTAATCCTGCATGTTGCCGTTGCAAACATAGCTTCTGGATATAAAAAACAGTTCAAATGTGTTTGTTCATCTGGTAACGTGAACAATATAGATCAGCTCTTGAGTACAAACAGGAATTCTGGAGTGTTCTTTCTTGATAGACCTTAAGGGAACAGATTGTTCTTTCCTCTTTGAGCATTTGCTAGTCATAGTGCTACGTTAAAAGCATTGCTATTAACTTCTTTTGGAATGCTTCACATAGCAAACTCAAAAGTTCTGTTGTTTTATTGTTTTCTTACTATTGTTTGTTCAGGTAGCAGGATATGCCCATCTTGGTTTTGGAATGTTTTTGGTGATCTAGACATATTTGATGAAGAGTCTGCTTATCTGAAATTCAGTAATTATTTATAGTGAGAAAATGAAAAATTGTTGACATTTCATAATTTCAGTATTCTAACTAATCCTTGTTCCAGTGCTTACCAACCTTTACTGCAGAGGGACAGCATTTCCTTCCCTGTTGGCACTGCAGCAGACCAGACGTGTTTACTTAGAGAGAATCTTTTCCTAACATCAGAAGTTGTAGGTTGGAATCGTCTATCCTAGAAAACAATTTCTACACAAAACACATATTCCCATTTGCTTGTATACTGGATATAATGTTTCCCTAAATATTATCCTAAGAAACTTAATTGCATCTGCTTGAAATGTGTTAGCTACCTGTAGTGTATTGAGCTGTTGATCAGTGGGATGCAGCATGATGTATTCAAACATTTTGTCAGCTAACAAACATTAAGCTGTTGATCATCTACCTTTGGCAGTATGTGTGACAGAATCTGCTAGTTATGTTTTAAATCAATATTTTGTATTTGTTTTGTTTTCAGATTAATCTTGGAAGCAACCAGTATCTTTTCTCAGTTGTTGTGGATCCCAGAGAAATGCCATGTTTTTGCTTAAGGCATGATGTTGATGCTCTTCTCTGGCAGCCCCACTCTGACCAACCAGAGAACATGTGGGAACACATCGCAACTTTTAATGCTTTAGGTAGGAAATTAACTTGTGTGTGACACTCGTCTGTCTAAGACTTTCCTACCTGAATACTTTTAGTATGGCTTCTGTTGATATTTCACTTAATTAAATTTGAATTGAAAGGTACTATAATTCTGTTGATGGCAGCATGCTAGCTTAATTTTAGAAATATTGGAACGCAAGAAATAAAATGTTTATGCCTTGGGCGGAAAATAAGCCTTTTCACAGTACATACAGGATGCAAGCACAGTACTGCATAGTAGAAAGGAGAGTGCCTTGGATAAGTGAACTACAATTAAAGACTTAAAAACACAAGCAACACCTTACGACTCACACAGAAATCATCAGGGAAACAGCTGCAGTTAATTGATGACATGTCTAGATGTATATATGCTTACGGTAAAATATTTTAATTAAGTGACCTTTAGAATTTTCCTATCTCACTGTCCCACATGACAAGTCTGAAGAATTGGAAATAGTTGTTCTCTTTCTTCTGTTATAAGAGCTATGAGCATCAAATGATTCTGGTACGTAGTAGGTTCAAAAGAAGCTAAAAGAAATACTTCACATATGTGCATTTAAGCTGTGGAACTCTCTGCTGCAAAACTTTTTGGACGTGGAAAGGTTTCATGAATTTGAAAAGAAAATTGAATTAAAAATCATTGTGACAGGAAAAATCAATCAAGAGCATAACTGCGCCAACTCTGGCTCAAGAAGCCCCTGACTGCTGTGAAATTACAGACTGCCAGAAAAGTAAAAAATGGGATTGTGAAGAATCATTAGTTATCACGGCATTCTTGTACTCAGGACTAAGAATTTGGTTTTAGTCACTGTTGGAAACTGAATCCTAAATCTCAGAAGCAGAAAGTACGTTGAAAAATACGGATGCAAGGGTAAGAATTGCCATATGAGATCAAATAGGATAGTCCACGTAGCCCAGTATTGTACCTATCAACTAAGAAACAGATAAATCAATTTCATTAAAATTAACCTGGTCCAGAATTTACTTTTTCTGCGGCAACTATAGTCTTCAAGTCTTCTAGATGTTCTGTAGACCCACTCCTTCAGTAATGGTAGGAGCGTGACAGTTTAATCCCTCCCACGCCCAAATACAGTTGTTTGACCACCCCACTCTGGGTCCAAAATGAAAGGGAAGAGATTAGCTGTTTTACAGAGCTCACATAGGTTACCATAACACATAATTGGTTTTGTTCTGAGTTTTTGCAATTTATTTAGTTTCGTAATATAAATGATTTTTTAATAGCCTGTTATTTTAACTTAAGATCAAATTAAGCTGTAAGTAGCTTAACAAAGTCCTCTAACAAAAGATATTACTTTCACAATTTGTTCTTTGTTTAGTCATTTTAAATGTCATTATGCTGGGGAAAAAAGCAGATGACAAGGATTAAGATGTTTTTTCAAATTACTATTAGTTTCGAGTTTCTATGCTGATTTTGTAGTGCTGTTTCAAGAATATGTTTCTATTGTTTGAAAAGAACAGGAAGGAAATTATGATATCTGAGCTTTTTGTACCTATGGTGATAAAAACCAACATTGTTACTCTACTTCTTTCTCTCTATTGTACTATCATTTTACAGTATTATATTGAAGTTTACACTTCTGTACTAGTCTAGTTTACCTTTTATGTGCCAGAGATGATGTAAGTCACTGGCTTGTTTATTTACAACCAAATTTAGAAGTACTTTGCAAGAGCTAGTAGTAAAAATCAGTATTTTCTAGATTAAAAGGATAATTTTCCAAAACCTACAGTATTCATTGTATTGACCAAAGCAATGGTAGTAGCCCTATTTCTTCTTCCTCTGCTTGAACTTTTGGAATTAGTTTTTAACAAGCTATACAAAGATTATGATTGAAAAATTAATATTTTTTCAGTTCAGGTCTTGAACTGAAACTTAGGAGGGAACCAAAGGGAAACTGAATGGACCAAATTTTTTGTTCCATGTATCTGTCCTAACAACTTTCTGTTGAAAAAAAAGGTCCGGAATAGACCTTTAACTGCTAACTTCTAATGATTTTCTGCTGGTTGAAGGAGCAGTGTGTGATCTTGCCCATTCTTACCACAGTTTACTGAAGAAGCCTCTATCTTTCACTGACTACTCATTAATCTGGTATCTTTTGCTATGTAAATCCACTGCTCCTAACAGGGTTGTACCTATAAGCCCGAAAGATAGAGGACAGTGACATTTTCTATATATTTCTTTAAATAAATATCCTATCATTTTCTTTGTAGGAAATCCCATTTAAATACAAGCGCCCTGTCTCAAAGGCGTCTTTTACTTGCAAGCCTATACATAAATCTTGCTTTTATTGTTAGCGCCAGTGTTTAAATATATTAATTAAATTAATGAATTTACACTTGGAACGTTTTTCTGGCTGTCCTAATATTTCCCAGTAAAGCAATCATGTCAACTGATAGTGTAGCTATATATTTACGAATCATTTTGTGGTGAAAATTGTCCAGCTGGATTTGAACATGTTTTGAGGACAGTAAGCAAGCATTTATAAATTCAGAAGTCTTGGGGCTAACACTTGAAAAAAAAACAACCAACCAACCAAAACACCCTCAAGGCATGAAAATGTGCTGTTAAAGTGTGTTGGCACTGTTTTGGGTTAGCCCTGGTGGGCACCCAAGCACCACACAGCTGCTTGCTCTTCCTATTCCCATTCTCCCAGTGGGACAGGGGAGAGAATAGGGAGAGCAAAAGCAAGAGAGCTCATGGGTTGAGATAAAGATAATTTAAAAGGAGTGAAGAGGAAGAAGAAAGGAAGTAAAAAACGCAAAAAAAAAAAAACAAGTGATGCAAAGACAATCATTCACCACCTCCTGCAAGTAAGCCAGCCAGTCTCTGAGCAGTGGCTACATTCCCCACCCCCCTGCCGCCCCCTCCACTCTTTTTATTTCTCAGCATGACATTATATAACATGTTACACCTCTTTGGTCGGTTTGGGTCAACTGTCCTGCTTGTGTCCCCCTCCCTCCCAGCTTTTTGTGCACTTTTGCCCCAATCTACTACCAGGGCCGGGGCGGAGGGGAAGGTAGAAAAAGAATGCCATGACAATGTGCAAGCACTCCTCCACAACAGCCGAAGTCTTGTGTTGTACCAACACTGTTTCAGTCACAATTCAAACCACAGCACCTTGTAGTCTGCTGTGAAGAAAATTAACTCCATCTCAGCCAGACCCAGTACAAGTACTTCAACCTCTACCCTATGATAGTAAGCTGTACATACATGTCCATCAAAAACACCACTTAGGAAGATGTACAGAAGAATTGTGTATTGGTATTAAATTGGTTAATGCATACCTCCAAAAGCTATTGGCTTGTTTAATAACAACGTATGTCTCCTTAATTCTTTTTTTTTGTTACTAATTACATGTTATTTTTTAAGCTAAGCTTGATTTTTGTCTTAGCCAGTTGAAGTGCTGTTGAAACCAATGTATTACTTCTGCCTTCTACGTCTTTTTGGGCTATGCAGGTTACGTCCAAGCATCAAAGCAAGACAAGAAATTCATGGCTTGTGCTCCAGATTACTCCTACGCTGCTCTTTGTGAGTGCTTGCGACGAGTTTTCATCTATCGCCAGCCGACTCCTCTGTCCACAGTTCTCTACAACAGGAAGGAAGGAAGGCAAGTAGGACAGGTTGCTAAGCAGCTAGTAGCAACCCTGGAAGCCAATGATCCTATCTTAGGCTTTCAAGCTACAAGTGAGAGATTATTTGTTCTCACAACAAAAACCTTGTTTTTAATAAAGGTGAGCTCTGGAAATTAATTATTCAGTATATTCTGCTGTAGTTTGTGTTAACAATTTGTTAAAGAACTGGCTAGGTAAATGGTCTGGGAAGTTCAGTACAATTTGCTGAGGTTTAAAAAGGAGATATTTTACAGGGGAATCAATGTTTTTCATTAGAATTTGTAAGACGGAGAAAGTTTTTCAACTTTGCTGTGACTGAAGTGAGCTTTTTCAGAGCTATGGGAAAATGTCTTTACACTAACAGCTTTCTCAAAGTAATTGTCAGAGGCTGGTATTGCATAGGTGAATAGATTTATGCATTGTTTTTCCAAATGACTGTGTTTCCCATACTTCTGACTTTTGAGAATTCCCTTCTGTTTTTAAATGCCACTTTACCTATGAAAGTAGTAGTCGGATAAAGAAAACAAAGCCTGGACTTACAAGCATATGATGTGCAAAGTAGTGTGTATCATAAAGAAAAAAATAATCCCAAATTCAAATACTGTTAACCAAAACAATGATTTAATATTTCAGTATCCAGTAGTTTGATTGAAATGTGAATGGAATGAATGGAGTGTACTGTTTCTTATACAGATAATTAATTCAAGTGGAACAATTTTATTGTATATGCAGATTTTAGAGTATTGGTTTGGGACTTACTTATGCCTGCAGTGAAATCTGTTCACATTTTAAGAGACGCTAGAATAGCTTTTAGTAGCTTTTTCTTGAAGCAAAGTAAGGGTGAATGTATAGCTGGTGATTACATATTGAATGGTATTAGTCAAAGTCTGGTTATACTCTCAGTTGTGTCATTTTCACTTGACATTGTAATTCATCTCAAGTGACTAAATTACAATTAGGAAATGGCTAACAGGAAAGCACCTGTATTGTAACCGGAGATGGGAGGCTCAGAAGTGCTGCTTCTGCCTCAGATACCACTGTAAATACTCTGTTAGTATGTAACCATTCTGTCCATCATGCACAAGTCCAAATGTGGTACATGCAATGTACACAGGCCACGAGGAGGCTTCTGTTTAACAAACTGCCATGGTTAATTTTGTTGAAAAGTTGTATCTGAAGATTTTTGTTTCTTATTTTAAATTGACATTGTTAATACAGTTAAACCAAAAAAGGGTCAGTTGTGACAGCTCTACCCTGGGTTGTTTTTTTTTTTTCATAGTTTGCTTACAACTCCAAAGCAAAGAATGCCTAATCAATATATTGTGTACTGGCAGGAAAGCTGCGGTGCTCCGTGGTACCAAAGTACTGAGACAGACACAAAGACCACAAGTGGCCTAATAGTTTGCATCTCTTCTAATATTATTTCAGACCTCTGTAAGAAGCTATTGAGAGGAAAATAAGTGTTCCTTTCTTAGGGACTAACAGTTTCTTAGTTGTGATTGTTTCGACTCTCCTGTAAATTCTCCAGACTTGTATTGGTGAAATGATTGAATAATATAGTGAGAATTTAAGAGGGAGACAAGCAGTTGTGGCTTGCAAAAAACCTTTCAAATTCAGTAGCTTTTCAAGGAACCTGATTTTTCTTGTCCTTACAGCAATATTATATTGTATATCCAATACTGAAAAGGTTTTCCTTGTACCTGGGTAAGTTAAAACAGACTTGATTTGCAAACCTTCCCTTCTTATTCTGTTTTTTTTAAAACTGTTCTGGAAATGCTTTTTAAAAAGGCTCAGTGAATGTATTACTGTTTCATGACTGTTTTGCATCTAAATTTTCATTGTTGGGCAATAATGTCAAACAAGGTGGTACAATTTGTGGAGAGGTCCTTTAGAAAAGTTTTTATGCTGTTGATTACTTTGCAGCATAATGTAAGTGCTTTGAGATTTATACGAATATTACTTAGGAACCTGAGATTTAATCATTGAGAAAACAGAGTTAAGAACACATGATGTTTGGGGAATGGAGGAGGGGTAAAGGATTCCTGGGCTTTTGTCACCTCAGGTCTATTACAGGAAGCTTCAGTATAGATGAGAATTTCAGCTGTTCTGTGTCAAACTCTCCTTGCTGTGGGTTAGATATCTGGAAACATACTTCTGCTCTCTTCTGCAACAGAGGAAACAAAGTCAAGTAAAATAGTTACCTGTTCAGAGGCTGTACTATAATATGTAATGACTAAAACTCACATTCTGCCCAGGTGTCTGTTTCAAGGGAGTTCTTGTTTGCTCCTGGGAACAGTTCAACATGGGGAAGGGCATCATCCCTTTTTCTGTGTTACTCACCTGTTTGCGGTCACGATGTTCTCAGAACGGATATGTCAGATAGTCTCTCTTTTATTTTGCTTTCTGCGAGTTAAGGACATTTGTATTGTTTGGAAGATTTCTTGCCTTGAGGAACCTTGTGTGCTGTTGCACAGCAAGGGTGCAATAAAATGGGTGCGAGCCACAGGGAGGCACTTATTGTTAGCATTTCCATTTCCGTGTTCGCTTAATTGTAAGGCTATTTTGTTTAGCGTATTGATGTAGCCTTATACAAAGTATAGAATGTGGATACTTAAGAGGTGGTTTTCTGAGAACCATACTTCAGGTTTTCTAGGATTTTATTTCTTGAAATCTTACATTTCAAGACACTGCTTCCTGGGAGGTCTCAATCACAAGCTGTTTGCAGAATTTCTGAGAAAATATTTGGCTATTACAGACTTGCATTATTTATTTCTAATATTCTTTTCCAGTGTTTTCCTTGGCTGCATATTTGGAATGTATCGTGTATTATTCTACAAGTTTAAATAAATGGAAAAAAATCTTAAATTTATTAATAAAGGTTTTTTTTAAATTATTTCAAAAGATTTCTGTTCATTTAAAACCTGCATCCTTCCTATACTACTGAAGCAAAATATAAAAATAGAAACAAGAAATTCCTTAAAATAAAACTTGTTACCTTAAGGAGCTTTCTATTAGGGCAAAGTGCTGATGGGTGTCTGCACTGCAAGGTCATGTCTGTTGCCAAGACGTGCTCTATTACACTCCTTGTTCATTTCTGTGAAAAACCCCTCTGCAGTTGTTTTTTTTTTTTTCATGTCATGTATCTACCAACATACAAAAATATGGAGGTAGTTACTGGAGGGGGTTGATATGTATTCAGGTGTGTTCTTGTCTAAAATTGCATGTTGGTCCCATGTGAACCTCGTGAGGTTCACCAAGGCCAAGTCCAGGGTCCTACACGTGTGTCGGGGCAACCCCCAGTATCAGTACAGGCTGGGGGACCAAGGGATTGAGAGCAGCTCTGCCAAGAAGTACTTTGGGGGTACTGGTGGATGAAAAACTGGACGTGACCTGGCAGTGTGCACTCGCAGCCCAGAAAACCAACCATATCCTGGGCTGCATCAAAAGAAGTGTGGCCAGCAGGTCAAAGCAGGTGATTCTGCCCCTCTACTGCGCTCTGGTGAGGCCCCACCTGGAGTAATGCGTCCAGCTCTGGAGCCCCCAGTGTAGGAAAGACATGGACCTGTTGGAGCGGGTCCAGAGGAGAGCCGTGAAGATGATCAGGGGGCTGGAGCACCTCCCCTATGAGGACAGGCTGAGAGAGTTGGGGTTATTCATCCTGGAGAAGAGAAGACTACAAGGAGACCTTATAGCAACCTTCCAGTATTTGAAGGGGGACTACAAGAAAGCAGGAGAGGGACTTTTTACAGGGGCGTGTAGTGATAGTATGAGGGCTAATGACTTCAAACTGGAAGAAGGTAGATTTAGAATAGATATTAAGAAAAAAAAAATCACTCTGAGGGTGGTAAGGCACTGGCACAGGTTGCCCAGAGAGGTGGCAGGTGTGCTATCCCAGGAAACGTTCAAGGTCAGGTTGAATGGGGCTCTGAGCAACCTGATCTATTTGAAGATGGCTCTGCTTATTGCCAGGGGGTTGGACTAGATGACCTTTAAAGGTCCCTTCCAACCCAAACTGTTCTATGATTCTATGAGATTGCATCCTCTCATCCTGTGTCTTTGTTGCGTACGAGGCCCACATGATCTGGACAAACCCATTTAGATGGAAAAATAGCAATCTCGCATCCTTCCCATACCTCAACCCAGGGGTGCTTTTTGCAGGAGAGTGAAGGAGGGAAGAAAGGATTTGGTCTGTATTTGTGTCCTGTGTCAAAAAAGTGGTTCCTCGTTGAGCAGACCCTGTGAAAGTAACAGATAATATTGAAGCTTATATTTTACTTTGGTTTGCTGTGCTTTGTTTCAATAATGCACATTATTACCACTATAACTTTGGAGTTTCCTTGCCTTCTGTCAATTTATATTTTCTCTTCTCATTATGCAAATTAGATGAACTTCAAGCCTGCAGTCAATCACACATTAGCCTGTAATAACAATTTTTATTGCTGTCTGATTGTGCCACATAAAATACTTTAGATAGGTTTGGGTTTTTTGAGCTAAACTGTTAATCTTAATTCCTCAAACTCGCATATCACCACTTGCTAATGAATCATATTGTTATAATCACAGCTGCAATCTTCATCCTCTCATTCTTATTTCAAGATTTTCCTCATTCTGTGGGAGAATAAAATGTGCATGGTCACCTCTCCAATAATAGAGTCAGTGGTCCTAGATTTTTCATCTTATTCCACCTTCTTGCTGGGTAGGGCAGATAAACGTAACCGAATTGAAGTAAGAACTTACTCCCCTTGTCGCAAAAGGACCGTGGTCTTGTACACCCAAATACGAGCTGCATCAGGTACTAACAACAGCACTTTGACGGGTAGGATTGCTTTTACAAACTGCTCCTGCAGTTTGGTTTAGAATTTTGTACAGCCAAGTCTTACACACCATTCATAACAGCTTTCTGGATATCTGGGGAGATTTGTTTCCCCGCCTCCCCATGCGAGCCGTCTGCGTTTGTGCTGTGGGTAAAGATCAGCAAGGTCAAAAGGTAACTTAGCTGCAGTCTTTGAGGTAGAGAAACCAAATATCAACTAAGTCTTTTGGTCAAGACTGTTGCAATAATTTCAGAATCAAGGTTTAGTACTACTTTGCTTGGAGAAGTATCTGCTGAGAGATTATTTTTTTTCTTTCAAAAAGGTTTAAGCTACTTCTGAAAAAGTATTGTCTTTTTTAAAAGATGCTTACCATGATGTGGTAGTCAGGTATCAATTAAAATCTGATAGATACAATTAACGAGTGCAGATGTAGACCTGGAAAATACACATCATAATCTTTACTGACCTAATGCTGTAGACAACATATCCTATATAAATAATTCCAGTGTGTTTTTGCAATCTAATAAAATTGGCACTTGCAAGGAATTGTCAAGGAGAATGCAAGAAACTCAAATTTAAAAAAGGAATCATTTTAGAGTGTCACTGTCGTGCTGTGATGAACATACATTATCCGCTAGCTTTTGTTAATGCATTACTTGCATTCTGAATGTGCAAGAGATGTGTGTTTATACATTTGTATTTTCAGCTACATCTATATATGCGCACACATGTATGTATTCATTACTGCCTTCAAGTACTGGGGGAGATGGGGTGGATTCAGGAGAGGACGTTACTGACAGCAAAGCATAGATTCCTCATTGACCTGAAGCTTTTCCAAAAATGCATTGGCTGTTCATGAATCTCTATTGATTTTGCTGTATGCTAACACATGGATTTACACTCAGGAATAAGTTCTTGAATGTGAAGACATCTTGATTATTAATTCAAAGGCTGCTTGGAATGTGTATTATATTTTTGTTTTTTCTTTTCTACTGGTTTTGCAATGAGTTTTCCTGTGCATGTTGTCCCACGTAAAAGTGCAAACACCTGTAATTCTGGTATAAATGTGTTGTAATGTCCTGATAACTGCTTTATGTGAGAACATCTGTTATGAATCCTGTGGAGTTTTTCCTCTGCTGAAGATTCAATATATGATACCTCAGTATTGCATTATACCCAAATTTAAACTGCTCAGAGGCGAAGTATTGAGCAGATGCCTCAAGTTGGAAGAAATGATGCAGGAGTAATAAGCATTTATTTTTATCAAAACAAGTGAGGTTCAGTGGGAAAAGAAATAAGATCTGCTGAATACTAATTCAGTCACTTTATCAGAGAAATTGCTGCTGATTGGCTTTTAATGATTTTTCTCTTTGAAGGTCTTCATTCTCCCTGTTCCATGTGTCCCCTCTTATAAATATAGAGTACCTTATAGTAATTTAAGGTTGAACAATTTATTGGAATTTCCTGAATAACTGAATTAGGCTTGCACATGGGCTGTCTAAACTATGGGCATGAGGTACAAGATGGATATGTCTAGTCGTAAAGAGACCAGAAACATTGGCTTTTGATTTGATGAAGAGCTGATGCCCATTTAAACAGAAATAAAACCCCGTGCTGTGAAGACATTTTCTTGAATTGCAATGTTGGATTCTAAAAAGAGTAGAAATGTAGGAACCTGTTCAGAATAAGCTTGCTTAGGCAAGGTGAAATATACATAGTTTACTTTTTAAAACCTCCTAGAAATATATGCAATACTCCATTCAAAGCAGTTGGATCAATCAGAAGGAGAACATGCGTGTGATCAAGACTTCCTCTGTTCCCATTTTATATGCGTTTGGCAAGGGTAAGTCATCCGCAAAACTGCCTGGGTGCCGACGTGATCGGCGTTACTCCCTCTGGGCCATTTCTTGCCCGATGTAGGTGGTCGCTGCTGTCTGAAAAATTCACAAGCATGATAGCTAACAAGATATTTAAATAAAAAGGTATGGGCTGCTCTTAGCAGCGCAGTTCTGAACCTCTTTGGATCCAATGTGACATCTGTGATAAAATCTGCCTTTTCACACAAAAGCAAAAAAAACCCTAAAACTCGCTGCTTTATTGTTTCACTGTGTTTTCTGGGAAGTTCATCAATAAGCTTTTTCTCTCAGTTCTTAGAAATCTGTCATGTGCTTTAAAAAACAGATGCAATATCCTCGAAGTTCGAACCTGGTGTGTTTTAATGCCATGGGGACATCGATGTATCTGGCACTGACTCAGTCTGTTTTTCAGAGGCAAATCAGCCCGCAAGTTGCTTGAACTGCTCATTATTCCATCAGGGACTGGAAAAAAGCAAAGTCAGCTTATTTTTAATAGGTTCACCGTGTCCGTTTACATAGCTACAGGCTTTGAGCTCCGTGACTTACTGTAAGGTCTCAGGTGCCCAGACAAAGGGAGCTGTGGGCTGCCTATCAGATGTGAACACATCTGATGTGTCTACGCAGATTTTGGGGCTCTTATTGAGTTATCTCGTCCCACAACTCTCTCTTTTCTATGATAGCAGAAATACATTGACTTGCGAACTGACTGCAGAGTCTACTCGGCAAGGAAAGAGCACACAGTAGGCTCTTGGAGATACATTGCTATACCAAATGCGATTTGTACCATGACAAACTGTTTATGTGTTTTTTACTTTGAGTTGATTAATGTTTATAATTAATGAATTCCCACAAGACAGTTTTTCTAGTGGAATTATTCACAGACCTGTAGGTAAATATAAGAGAACATGAATTCAGAACTGGAGATAATTAGCATTTCTCATAAGTATTTAATTTTCAGTTGGTTACTCAATATTATGTGAACTAAATTTCTTGACACCTATAAAAACTAGTTCACTTTGCAACTCTTGAGTGCTGCTGACTGAGAAAGTGGAGCTTTGCCTCCTAAGTACTGTTAGTGCTCAGAGTCAACGAGGCCAGAAAGGACTAGTGAGTACTTCACGGTGCTTTAAAAGCATCCTGTTAAAAGCAACCTGCCCGGGCAAAGGGACCGCAGCTGCTTGGATCCTACCGTTCCTGGATGTTTCTTGAGCTCAGCAGTCCTCGTCATTCCCGAGCAAGTTTATAGTCTAGGAAGAAGCAGGTTGCCAAACCCATCCCACAGTGCCTTATGGCTCTGCAGAGATTCTGACCGTTTGCTGATGACACTAAACTGGGAGGAGTGGCTGATACGCCAGAAGGCTGTGCTGCCTTACAGCGTGACCTGGATAGGCTGGAGAGTTGGGCAGAGAGGAACTTAATGAAATTCAACAAGGGTAAATGTAGGGTACTGCATCTGGGGAGGAATAACCCCATGCATCAGTACAGGTTGGGGGCCGACCTCCTGGAGAGCAGCTCTGTGGAAAGGGACCTGGGAGTCCTGGTGGACAACAGGATGACCATGAGCCAGCAATGTGCCCTGGCGGCCAAGAGGGCCAATGGCATCCTGGGGTGCATCAAAAGGAGTGTGGCCAGCAGATTGCGGGAGGTCATCCTCCCCCTCTACTCTGCCCTGGTGAGGCCGCATCTGGAATACTGCGTCCAGTTCTGGGCTCCCCAGTTCAAGAAGGACAGGGATCTGCTGGAGACGGTCCAGCAAAGGGCTACAAAGATGATTATTAGGGGATTGGAACATCTTTCATATGAGGAGAGGCTGAGGGATTTGGGTCTCTTTAGTCTGGAGAAAAGAAGATTGAGGGGGGATCTTGTTAATGCTTTCAAATACTTGAAGGGAGGATGCCAGGGGGATGGGAGCAGTCTTTTTTCAGTGGTGCCCATTGATAGGACGAGGGGTAATGGGCGCAAGCTTGAACGTAGGAAGTTCCATCTTAACATGAGGAGGAACTTCTTTACTTTGAGGGTGGTGGAGCACTGGAACAGGCTGCCCTGAGAGGTTGTGGAGTCTCCCACTCTGGAGACATTCAAAACCCGCCTGGACGCTGTCCTGTGCAACCTGTTGTAGGTGACGCTGCTCTGGCGGGGGGGTTGGACTAGATGATCTCCAGAGGTCCCTTCCAACCCTGACTATTCTGTGATTCTGTGAAAACAATAATGTATGTGTACCATTGATGTCCAGCGGTGCCCGTAGGTGTGGGATTTTCCTCTGAAATGCAAGGTGGGTGTGTGGTCAGGTTTGAAATATACAATAAAGTGGTCAGGCCAAAGCTCAGTCTTTCCGTCTTTCATGTCCCTTAAGCAACTGCTTTTGGCTTCATAGATTGTTACGAGCAAAGCGGCAGCAGTGCCCTGCTGCCCGCAGCCCCGGGCCCCTCAGCTTCGGGGTGACGCTGGTACGAAATGGCACAGCTCCAGTTTTCCTTCAAATCTGCCAGGTGACGCTCAGCTCATGGTGTCTCTGCTGTTCAGGTAGAGGATACCATTGTGCTGGCTTAAAACCACACTCCTCAACCACCCCTTGCTGTTGTCCTCTGCCTTGTGCCGTTCATGGCAAAACTGAGTCCTCCTGGCTTTCAGGACAGGGGCGCCTCTGTCCAAGCGTGGACAGCCTGGAGGAGGCTGTGGAATTGTCTGCTGGAGGATTTCCCCATCTACGTACACAGGTAAACTCCAAACGTGTTGCCAGTGGCAGAGGGGGCAGACTAAATTATGTTAAGGATAGGATTGAGGAGTTGGTAGAAGATGAGTTTAAGTGTAGCATGATGGGTAACGAGCAGGTCTGGACCCAAGGGCTGTGGGGAGACAGTACCTGTTTCTGAACCATGGCTAAACCGTGTTGCTTTCATGTCCTTTCTGGGCCAGCTCTCTCTTCCTTCTCTATTTTAAAGGAGGAAACTTTTGCACCCTTATCTGTGGCGTGGGTTAGAGTTCCTGTGACGACTGCGCAGAGCCCAAATTCAGAGAAACTCTTCAAAAGCCAGGTGAAGGAAGGTGCGTTGCTTTTTAAGCTGAAATTTTGCCATTCAAATGCGTGAGAGGAAGCAGGTTATGAGATTGCTGCCAACTGAGAAAAATGCTCAGAGGAAGCTGAGGGTATATTTTAAATAAATTGAGTATCATATGTGTTTATATGTATGAAAATATGCACAGAAGATGGGGAGAGAAGCGAGCCATATGGCGGTGGGTTACAAATGGCTGTAGTGCTTAGGGAAATTAATCACGCTTCGCATTGATATATATGGGCTTGCTGGGGTTCAGATGTTCACATGCTGGTGCTTCAAGAAACTGGCTGACATCAATAAGCAAACATTTGAAGGACAAAAAACAAGGCAGCATCCAGCGTAAAAATTCAGAGAAAAAGCCCTTAAAAAAGACTTTAAAAGAAAAAAAAAAATCTGGACTTTATTTAAGACTGAAATACAAATAAGATTAAAAGGAGATTGTTTATTTTTATATATTTGTGCTGCCCTGTAGCTAGTTAGAAAACATGTTTCCTGCTGTTTACAGGGTTTTTTCTTAGACTCTAAAAATATTCTGTTAACATCAATTTTAACTTTAATTACTGAAGCAGAATCAATAAAAAATTCCTTTAGAGCCATCACTCTTACTTATGGAGTTCAAAATACATGCTTTCTCCCTTTCTAAAAGAGAGAAAGTTTTTTATGCAAGATTCCTCCCTTTCCTCTGTGTCTTTGGCAGAAATAACAAACTTTTATCAGAAAAGAAACGCACTGGAAGCAATGCCCAAAGATAAGTTCAAAGCAAAGATGTTTGGAGCTCTCTTTTCAGGCCACCCATCTGCAGCAACAGGGGCATGTCAAAAGATCACTGAGCTGGGGTTTGGCATTCTTCTAGCAACGTTTTGGTTTTCTCTTTGCGCCAGAAAAAAAATACGTTGAAAACTTGATTCTTCCTTCTGCCTGATGTGCTCTGGTGGCCGCTTTCCCTGAAATCCCACGACCAGTTAGCTTCTCCGACCATCTTGTGAGGGATGTGATCGACTCTGCCTTCGGGGCTAATGTTCTCCCTGGGGGAAAACGTTAAAATTGTTTGTACAGCACCAGGATGGGAGCTGCATGGAGAATGTTTCAAATACTTGAAGGGAGGATGCCAGGGGGATGGGAGCACTTTTTTCAGTGGTGCCCATTGATAGGACGAGGGGTAATGGGCACAAGCTTGAACATAGGAAGTTCCATCTTAACATGAGGAGGAACTTCTTTACTTTGAGGGTGGTGGAGCACTGGAACAGGCTGCCCAGAGAGGTTGTGGAGTCTCCCACTCTGGAGACATTCAAAACCCGCCTGGACGCCGTCCTGTGCAACCTGTTGTAGGTGACGCTGCTCTGGCGGGGGGGTTGGACTAGATGATCTCCAGAGGTCCCTTCCAACCCTGACGATTCTGTGACTCTGTAATGTTCCAGCTATTTCTGTAACAGAACATAAATGACCGGGCAAAGCTGCGCGGAAGCGTGCTGGTTTCACTTCAGCTGAGACTTCACAAGGCCTGTGTGCCCTAACCCCCATGAGCTGCACGTCTTAATATTGTGCTTTCCTAGAAAGAACAGAAACATACATAGTAAACAGTAATAATGTGTCGCACTGTTTATTTAGATTTACTCTGAAGGAATATGAGAAATCACATCATATTCATGTGAGAGTGGTATCACTGAACGTATAAGGAAATGCAATCAGATTTTAGTTAAATAAAATTAACTGACAACTGGCAGCATTCGGTGTCTCCAGCAATCTGAACAAACAGCTTTAGTAAGCGTATTGACGAGCTATCAGTGAAACTTTTTCTCACGTAGCACGGGAGGACCGATGTCAGGTCTGGCCGAAGGTGTGGAGGGACGCTGCGGAGGGATGCTCTGGAGGTCTGCCCGGCCCCGGGCTGCCTTGCAGGGCTGAGGCAGAAAGGCAGCCCAGGGGCTCGCTCAGGGCTGGCACCTAGATCGAAAGCAAACGCAGAGCCACCTCCTGCCAACCAGCTCCTGTCCTACCTCTGAAAGCAAAACTCAGCCTGCCTCTTGTCTCTGCCAACATCCTTCATCAAGAAAGTGAACATGAGTGAAGCAAGTGCAAGTGCCCTGTCTGAGCATCCCTGCGTTTGTTTCCTAACACGGGAATAACCCGGGCTGCTGTGAATCCGTGGCAATATGGTTCTTTGATCCCTTTGCAGAGAAAACTCTATTTCAACCCAATATGCTGACAAGAAGTTTGTAATTTTAATGGTTTTAATTTTATATAAGTTGTATTTTAAAACGTATAGCTGATTTAACTCAAAGTGCAGGAAGATTTTAAAGAAACGAGTGTTATATCCACGTTCCTCAACTTGGTTTTTGAACTCCGTTTCCCGTTTTCTGTTAAGCTCTGGATTGGTTCTTCACCTTTTGTTACTGCTTCTAAGTTTGCTCTGTGTTTGTATTCAGAACACTAAATCAGTGAGCATTTTTACACTGGTTTGTTGGATTGTTTTCTATAACTCTTGATTTTTATCTTCTAGGAGGAAATGTTTTCACGTGAAGAACTGTGGCCGGAGTCTTGCCCTCAGTGAACAACCCCAGCAGAGCCACTGATGCGACTGTGCTCCCAAAATGCACGGGAAGGGAGCAAGAGGCTGCGGGTTTGTTGTGTGAAGCTGTAGGTCCATTAGGGCTGGTGTTCCTTGCAGTGGTAGGAATGAGTAAAACTTTGACAGAGGAATGAATGCTGACTTCTTAATGAAAGAAAGGTGCAGTGAAGCGGCTGTACCTGTGTGTAATAGCCCACACCAGCTGGTGCTCTGGTGCCATCAGTGGAAGGCTTTGTCTCGCGTGCTTTGGGAGCTGCCGGTTGTTCGATTTTACATACGTTACCTTTCCAGCCCTGATCATCCCTTTTCGTTCTGTTACCTTGGCAGCCCTAACGCACAAGATGTCCAGGAACATGCCCTTACAGACAATGAGTGGTCTTGCACTGTCAGTGTGTCGCTGCATTCACTGGAAATTGTCTGGGCTCTTGCCACAAGGACCCTCTGTTAAAGGGTAATTTAGAGTTATCTTCTCTTTCAGGGCTCTTTCCTCTTTCTTTCCTTTCTCCATGATTCTCATCATAGATACCTATTTGTTTTCCTTTCATTTCTTTCTGTATTGTTGTTGAAACAACATTCCTTGATGCAGAAATTGTCAAGGCTTTTTTCAAGGTTACTCATTTTTATTGCACCAGCTTTATAGATTCTGACTTTCTATGCAAAATTTTGTTCTGGTTTTACTATACTGGTGTCCTGAAAATCTCTGATTGCGAGCCAGAACTGTGACCATACTATAACGTCTTTCAAACTTAGAAAGTCTGTTGCCTAAGTGAGATCATAGAATCGTTTAGGTTGGAAAAGACCTTGAAGATCATCAACTCCAACCATTAATCTAACACTGCCGAGTCCAGCACTAAACCATGTCCTAATGTCCTGGTTTCAGGTAAAACAGGACCAATTTTGTTCAGTAACTTCGCTTCTTAGCTGAGCCTCTTCTAACTACTGAAATTAACAGCATATTGTGCAGACAATGTTCGCTCTCTCAGAGTGATAAGACCCATGTTTATAGCTGATGCCCAGGCATGGTATGCAGAGAGGCTCCTGCTTGTACTTACTGCTATAACACCCAAGGGCAGATAACTTTGTTATTTGCCCCGTTGGAGTGTCGGAAGCAGAAAAGCGCAGTGGGGTCCCACCTGCGGGGAGGAGCAGACAGGACAGGTGACCCAAAACTGACCAACAGGGTATTCCATCCCATCTGCATCATGCTCAGTATAAAAGCTGAGGGATCAAAGGGTCAGCTCTCTTTCTTCAGTGGCCGACGTCTGAGGAGGACTCTGTCTGTTTGTCTGCCTTTGATTCTGATNTCTGGGGTCCCTCATGTCCCCAGTGGCCGATTTGGCCTAAACCACAACACCTAAGCACCACATCTACCCGCCTTTTAAATACATCCAAGGATGGTGAATAAACCACTTCCTTGGGCAGCCTGTTCAAATGTTTGATAAGCCTTTCAGTGAAGAAATTTTTCCTAATATCCAATCTAAACCTTCTGGTGCAACTTGAGGCCATTTTCTCTTGTCCTATTGCCTGTTACTTGGGAGAAGAGACCAACCCCCACCTTGCTACAACCTCCTTTCAGGTAGCTGTAGAGAACAACTGAGGTGCCTGGAGAACAACTGACCATACTATTGACGACTGAGGCAAGGAAGGCGTTAAGAACCTCACCTTTTCTTCATTCTTTGTCACTGTTTCCCCCTCCATCCAATAAGGGATGGAGATTCTCCTTAGTCCTCTTTTTGTTGTGAATGTATTTCTATAAACATTTTTTATTGTCTTTTACGGCAGTAGCCAGATTAATTTCCAGTTGGGCTTTGGCCCTTATAATTTTCAACCTGCAAACAGGTACCTCGTGACATCCTTGCAGTCCTCCTGAGTTGCCTGCCCCTTCTTCCAAAGGTCATAAAGTCTTTTATTCCTGAGTTCCAGCCAAAGTTCTTCATTCAGCCAGGACAGTCTTCTTACCCACTGGCTCGTCTTTTGGAACATGAGGATGGCCAGCTCTTACACCTTTATTTCCTTCTTGAAGAATGTCCAGTCTTCCTGGACTCCTTTGCCCTTCAGGACTGTCTCCCAAAGGACTCTGTCAACCAGGCTCCTAAACAGCCCAAAGGCTGCCCTCCAGAAGTCCAAGGTGGCAGTTCTGCTAACCCCCCTCCTTGCTTCTCCAAGAATGGAAAACTATAATTTTGTGATTGTTGTGCCCAAGACAGCCTCCAATTGTCACATCCCCCACAAGTCCTCTGTTTGCAAACAACAGGTCCTGCAGGGTGCCCTCCCTAGCTGGCTCCCTCACCAGCTGTGCCATGGAGATGTCCATCTGGTCTGAAATCTAGACCAACTCATGTGTATTAATAGCAGCCTGCTGGTTCTGCTTGCTGTTGTTATTGAACACACGCTGATTGTATACACTAGTATGTATTATTTCCCTTCCCCTGCACTCCAGGCTGGGAAAGAATAGCTTAATGTAGTGGATAAAGGCTGTACACTCAGGTACTTCAAGTTCCTAAGTGTCTACAGCTTCAGATAATAGTGAAACGCCTTCTTTGGTCATATTGCAGTGAATATCCCTAAATATCCCTACAACTCTGACGCTCAAGACCAGCATTAGTTTCAAGAACAAGTCCATGTTTACTAAGGCAAATCCTGTTGGTTGAAGTACTGTGTAGAACCTCTAGTACCCTATAGACCTGAAAAAGCAGTAGACATCCATGTGAAGAGTGGGTTCTACTCCGAATCTGTTGCCAATGTGATTGTCAACAACTTGTGTTCACAAGCACTTTTTTACATACGTGCATAATCTGGCATTTTAATTTTTTCTTTTTTCCTCTCTTGGGGAGGGGATACAGGATGCAATTATCTGCAGATGAAATAGCATGAAATATCATGACTTCCATCTCTATCCGTGTTCTTTTACATCAAGTTCACAATCGTCCTGTCTGCAAAAACATACTCTGTGGACACCCTGTCCAGATGCTGTCTCCTGGTTAAGGGCTAGCCAGAAAACAGCTGTTTTGTTTGGGTTTTTTTTCTTTTTTTTTTTTTTTTTCATTCCCCCTGCTTGGTAACAAGCAAGGCCTGCTGAGGAGTTACTAGCCAGGCTGAGTGTCACAGCAGGGTTCCATACCGAGTTCTGGATTTTACTGTAATCAAGAGAGAGGGATGTGTTTGGCTTCATCTCAGAGGCAGCCACGTCTTGTAAATCATCAAACAGGGACTGCAGCAAGTCAGGGGAAAAAAAAAGACACAGCTAAGATGTGATGCCCTCAAAGTTCAAGGAGCTTTGGTCGGTCAATAAAAACTTAAATGGGAGTAAGGATGCTGAAAGAGGTTGTTTGTTGCTGCAATCTTAATTTTTCTGCCTATGACATTGCTAGCGAGCATAATTTTTGAACTGCCTTGCTGGCCCTGAAAGGCTCAAAATCCATTAGAAATCTTCAGGTTAGCAGTGTGAAAACATAGGTCAAGATCCAATATGGGTAGAAAGCTGTTTCTGCTAAGGATATGACATAAATCATCAACTACTTGGTGCAATTCATACTCTCCATATGGATCTTACTCCTTTTTCCTGCAAGGGCTTTTGTCTGATTTTCACTTGCATGCCAGAAAGTAAATATTGGCAAGTTCAGGCCTTCGCATCATCAGCTGTTTGGGATCTGTGTCTCTGTAAAGTACTCTGTACACTTAGGTTTATATACAAATAGAAATGACTTAGCTACCATCTATTGAGGATTAGTACGTAGGATGAATTACAGCTATACACTACTTTCTAGTTTTGCCAGTTGGCTGTTTAAACTAGAGGATTTATTGATTCCTATTTATGCAGAGCCATTTATTTATGATGCTTGATGATAAATAAGAAATTGATCATAGAATCATAGAATTGATGAGGTTGCAAGGGACCTTTAAGATCATGTAGTCCAACCATTATCCTAACCTGACAAAACCACTTCTAAACCATATCCCCAAGTACCACGTCTACCCTTTTTTTAAACACCTCCAAGGATGGCGAATCCACCACCTCCCTGGGCATCCTATTCCAATGCTGGATAACCCCTTCAGTGAAGAAATTTTTCCTAATATCCAACCTAAACCTCGACTGGCTTAACTTGAACCCATTTCCTCTCGCTCTATCATTTGTCACTAGGGAGAAGAAGTCAGTCCCCATCTCTCTACAACCTCCTTTCAGGTAGTTGTAGAGAGTGATAAGGTCTCTCCTCAGCCTCATCTTCTCCAGACTAAACAGCCCCAGTTCCCTTAGCCGTTCCTCATAAGACTTGTCCTCCAGACCTCTCACCAGCTTCGTTGCCCTTCTCTGGACACGCTCCAGCACCTCAATGTCTTTCTTGTAGTGAGGGGCCCAGAAATGAACACAGTACTCCAGGTGGGGTCTCACCAGTGCCGAGTACAGGGGGATGATCACTTCCCGAGTTCTGCTCACCACACTATTCCTGATACCGGTCAGGATGCCGTTGGCCTTCTTGGCCACCTGGGCACACTGCCGGCTCATATTCAGCCGGCTGTCCACCAGCACCCCCAGGTCCTTCTCCACCAGGCAGCTTTCGAGCCACTCCACCCCAAGCCTGTAGCGCTGCATGGGGTTGTTGTGACCCAAATGCAGGACCCGGCACTTGGCCTTGTTGAACCTCATACCATTGGCCTCGGCCCATCGGTCCAGCCTGTCCAGATCCCTCTGGAGAGCCATCCTACCCTCAAGCAGATCAACATGCCCGCCTAGCTTAGTGTCGTCTGCTTACTTGGCAGAGCCTGTTTTGTTCTTCTCTTGGTTTTAGATTTTAAACACAGGTATATGGAACGGCGACACGTTTTCTCTGGTGGCAAGAGTGGAAAGAAGGGAGAAAAGGGCCCACACAGCAGTTTGACTCTCTCTCATGCTAAATTGTATTGGGCTGGATTTTCTCTTGGGCTCAAAGGCTATTGACACAGCATTACAAAATGATCCCAAGGGGAAATGCTAAAGTTTGCTGTTTTTCAGGCTGCTCTGGCATTTACTGAGATGAGCAATGCTTAGGTGGTAGTGAGTCAGCAGGAGAAATGGAGGTATGAGTTGCCTTTTCCCTGACGTACACTGGCTCAGACACACCTGGCACAGGGTTTTATGCCAGATTATGGCACTTTGCAGCTGCTAACATTTCCCCTTCCTGGAAAGGATTCAGACTTACTCATTTAGAGTCAGACTTAGTTTTTCTAGGATGAGGCAAAGGAGAGCTGATGAACTGGCTACAGCCCAGCATCATTAACAGATGAGCTCTGGAGTTTGTTACTGCAGCCGTACATGAGAGAAAGAGGAAGGGCTGTTTGACAAATGCCAATAAGAAATAAATTATTGATTTGCTTTCTCATTAAATTACATTTTAAAAGGCATTTGATTTACAGTATCAAACACGTCTTAGTGAAGCAGTTGTTTTTGTGGAGAATACCCAACTCCACCATAACTAAAATTATGCTGTGAAAATGGGGTCTGGAGACCCTCCATCCCACCTGGCTCTCCTTTTGGGGTTTAGGTGTTTCTTTATGATCACTCCTCAGTTAAGTAGCTGAAAAAAGATGGTGGTGTTCTCCTGGAAAGGCCTGGGAGCTCACAGCTAGGGCTGCTGTGAGATGAGCTGAACAGCGCTTTTCAAACTTTTTGCCATTCAGTTTGAAAGCTGAAAATACAGTTCTTCTGGAAAGCTCGCTTTTTCGGTGTGTTGGGTTCCACGCATGGATCTGACCCATCCCTGCTGCTGTTTGCTGTGGAGCCAGAGATGTCCCACCCAGCTCCGTCCTGCCCTCTGAGACCCTCACCCAGCGACCAGCAGGTGCAGATTCATTCAGAAGGGCAGTTCTCGGGTAGAGAGAATTTTCCTTTTCTGCTGCCAGAGAAGAACAAAATATTGAGGACAGTCAAGACTGAGATATCATTTTTTTGTGGTTTTCATGTGCTTTTACTGGCAGCAAACCCCCTCACAGGAGCTTGTTTTCAGCTCAGTATTCATCTGAATAGCGTTGTCTGCCTGGGGAGGTTTGCACCTGCAGTGGGGTACTAGAAAGGCCTGAGGGGAGAAGAAAAAAAAGATCAATCTGAACCTGAGAAGAAGCACAAAAGTGAGGAGATCTTTTACATCCTAGAAGTACCAGATCTGTAGGAAAAAAAACTATTAGCCCTCTTTCTGTGACTTTTGGAAAGGCTTAAGTTGACCGTTTTTTTCTCTTGCTACATCAAAAAAGATCGATCTCAGCAACATGGTTTATTCTCTCTCTCCTTTTTTCATCTTTGTATCCCAAAAAGAAAGCTGACATGTTTTCTGTTCAGTGACACGAATACTATACCTAGCGTGTTGTGCCCTAGCCATTCATTCTCCATGACAGAAATCTTAGATCCTTTGATATGGTATGGCTTTCAAGTACCATCTGCAATTGTTGATCGTTGCATTTTTGGGAGATAATTTTTTTTCCAGGAAGTGTAAATGATGCTCTCAGCTTGATTGTGCTGTCAGCTAAATTTAAAAACATACATTCTTACTGAATGAAAAGTTTGTTTACTTTTTGCCTTGTTTTCTCTGTTGACTGATTTCTACCCAGTTCAACAGAAACACGAAGAACTCCACAAAATAATTTTTCTATAAATTTCATTAAAATAAGCTTCTCGGAAGAGGGAAGAAACCCTAGAAGTAACACAGCTGAGGCAAAGGCATCAGTCGGAGCTACTTCTCTTTCACACCAGTATCAGGGAATACCTCAAAGAAATTTCTAGGAAACAAGACTGATTTCCTTATTCTATATTCCTTGATATCTGTGGAACAATTTGTTTCCTAGAGTGTATGTATCATTAACTAAATCCTTAAAACCAAAAAGGCACAGTCTGTGTTCAGTCCTGAGTGTGGCTGAATTGCAGAGACAGTGTGAAAGTGCGTGAGGATGGGAAGGATACATGACTGCTGAACAATATGGATTTAGACTGGAGAAGAGGCTTAAAAAGGATGATGATGCAGATTAACTATAACTGGCCTTGAATATCAGCCTGTAATGTGGAAATCTTAGAAACTCAGCATCTGATGGGGTAGCCTGAGGCTCAGTCTAGCCGAGGAGGTGGATCTCGCTGCCTGAAACGCACCGTTTGTGCCCATATCTTGGCTCATGTACGGGAGCGAATGCAGCCGGGCAGGGACACACGCACGTGCTCTGTAACACTGAGTAGGAGAAGGGGAATAACTTACATGGGCAGAAGCACCATCATGTCACACAGATGTAACTCTGTCTCTGCTTTGTATATGCTGGCACATCTGAAATGCAAGAGGATTTTCAGATGAGATAAGGACTAGAAAACAAGAGTAATTCTGCTTTGATTAGTGCTTGGCTAAACCTCATGAAATGGAAAAGCATGTTGAAGCGCCCAAGTGCTCTTTGTTCATTTAGGTGTCTTGCCTTTATTAACTGAGTGAGAGAGTGGTTTTGTTCAGGCTCACTTTCAGCAGTGTTGACAGGAAGACATCACAAATCACACTCTAACTTATCATGGCTAAAAATCTAGCTAATTATTTAGGTCTGAAATTAACTAAACCTCTGCCTTTTCAGGTCCTGACCCAGTTGTCTGTTGGTGGTTTGTGGGTGTTTTTTTTCCTTCCCTGCTGCTCATATCTGTTTTCTGTCACATCAGTTCTGGATATTGTCTGCTTTCCCCTACAGGTCTTGGATGATGCCTTAAATCTGGTTGTTCCTGGAGATCCCCTTCCCAATGCACCTCTGCCCTGCCTGGTGAGCCTGGTTTGAGTCTGAAGTGCGTAAGAGTCACAGGCCAATTGCAAATCACAACGCTGCCTTAACATGTCCAGACATGACAGAAAATTTTTCAGGACTATTTCCCAAGCGCCCAGTACATGGTTGGTCACCGTGACAAACAAAACCTGCACTGTGGCTTGAAATTCTAACCTCGCATTCCTCCTGTGCGGTTATTCTCACCGTGAAGGAAGGCAGTAATGAAATCGGCACACACGTGGTGTTAGTGCTGCTGTCCGTAAGTCTGCTGTCAGGACAAACTCGGGGAGTGCACATTGGCCACCCCAGCCCTCCGCCTCCCGAGCCAGTGGACCTCGGGGAGCTGGCACCTGGCTACTACCCAGAGATGCACACCAGGGATGCAGCTCCTGACAGCTACCCAAAAAGTAGGGCCCAGTATCCTGGGGACAGTGGTGAGCATCAGTTTCATACTGAAACAGCGGTGTCGCAGATTGCGGGGTCTAGCTCCGTTGCTCAGAGCTTGCTACTGTCAGACAGTGAAGCTGCACGGTCCCAAACTCCTGCCACAGCCACCACCAAGGGACCTACACTTCAGTGGTGGGTGAAGTGACTGATACGCAACAAAACATACATATCGTGTTCGTAGGGCACCTGAGAGGCAGTGTAGCTTAAGGGATTTAAGGCTGAAGAGTAGTTCTGCAATGTCAGTTCTAAAGCCGAGCTTCCCATCTTTATTAGACAGTCCCACCCTTATTATAAAGAGAAGACAGACAGCTTTTAATGATTTTTATTTTCAGGCTGTTGCTTTTACTTTCTTTGTGTATTTTGAAGGAAAGTATGAGAAATTCCTTTGAGGAGAGAACAGACGACATTTGAAAACAAAAATTCCAGCTTGAAAGCAAGCTACCAGTGAAGTGATTGTCCTAAATAGTAGCGCCAGACAACAAAAGATATTTTGAACTAAAAGTTATTAAAAATGTGTGCTTTTCTCTTCCAAAGTTAAGATGTGATGCTGCCTATCCCAGAAAATATGATTGCTAGGTGGTAAATGAGAGGTTTAGAAAGATATTTGTCCATAGAGGCACAGCTACACAATGGAAGCACTGCTAATACCTTCCAGAGCTGCAAGACAGGGAAGCATGCCAAGTAGCCCACTGTCACGCACAAATTTAACTTTAAGGCAAACGGACAGCAAAATCCACCTGCTGAGAAGCAAATGGCAATTGGGTTAGGAAATCCAAAGAGGTATCACACATCTGTTTTGAAATGTTTCTACTGTTTTCAATTGCAAGTCTTTCAGAGAAGATGAGTTCTGTTTGGGAAGTGTCAGGGATAGCACAGGACTTTTCTTGCAGGGCACTGAGTAAGAGAGTGGAGGTGTATGGAAGATCATGTACAATCACTACAAGAATTGTTGCTTGGTTTTGGTATGCCTCCAGGAATTCCTGTATTTGTAAAATATGTGCCAGAGAATTTGTCTGTAGGCCAGAGGAATACGACAACTTCATTACCTAAATGGGGGGTTCATTTGAGAAAATTCATAAATATTTACGATTTTTAAAAATTGCAGAGAAGGGAGTTTCCCTGAATATTTAAACATAGATGAAACTGGAAAAAAATATATTAAACACACATAGATATAAAAGAAAAAGCCAACAACAAACTTTAATTTCTAAATAATTAAACACTTTGATACACTTGGAACTTTTGGCTTATCACTAAACAACTGTGACCTGTTTATTTCTCTTGAAAGCCTTGTGACGACCCCCCAGGTATTACTTGAAGTGCTGGAAGACCAGAGGTAGTAATTCTTGCTTCCTTGTTGGAAAGATTTCTTTCCAGCACTGGAAAGCAAGGGATCCTTGCAGCAGTCTAATATTTTCACAGTGATAGAAATTTTCCAGAGAATGGAAAAATAGAAGAAAGTAGAGACAGAAAGAGAAGAATTCATAGGAGGGCATGCTAGAAGGAATGAAGTGAAACAACTGACGGAGAATGCTGCCCAACACTACCCATCCCTACCCATCTTTACCTTACTCCGGTATGGCCTTCTTGTTTCAACATGCACTTCTCACACACGTTTCCTAGTTACAAACCTCCTTACAACCTTTTCACCAGCCCAAATTTGAAGCTTGTCTATACTTTTGCCTACCACTTGGATAAACAACCTCAACTTGTGGTTATGTTACCAAACTTCATGATGTTACCAAATATTTTCTTACTTTTTCCTTTTGTTTGTTTACCCTCAAGCTCATCATATTTTAAGCACGTGGCAGCGGTAGTTAAATGGAGAACACCTCAGGTGCAGACCTGAAGACAAAATTGCATGTATCTGTGGTTTATTGCTCAATTACCAGGCAAAGAGGAAGAGAAGTACCAGGAGTTAATATTGTTTAATTTCCTGTTGTGCATGACTGCTGAGGGTGAGAAAAAACATTGTTTACAATAGAGGTACTGTTATAAACTACATTACAAGGTCGTAGTATATTTACAATAATGAATTTCATGTTAACGCTGTATTACACTAGATGTATACACTGTATTACACTGATCCAGCAGCAGTGTCATCCAACATCATCCTAACATTTCACTTATGCAGTGTGATAAGATTTGAGCCCCAAACTTTCAATGTTCCATACATAATTGACAACATCTGTTTGACAGGTTCCTGTTGTGCTGTGCTTCAAAGATGCTGCAATCTAGATGCAGCTGCTCAGTTAACAGGACACCAGCTGTGTTTTTCTCCTTCTACATCTTCTATCAGCAACACATGAGCACCCCAGCATGCAGAACACTTGGATGAGAGGTACCAAGCAGATGAACATGGCTCAGATAATAAGGGACTTTGCAGAGTGCACTTCCTGTTAAGACACCAGCTGAAATGGTAAAACTCTGCAAATTAAACAGATCTAAATTAGATCTTCAGAGGTGCTATTTTAGGATTCTTTCTGCTATGTGTCAGATTCTTTTTGTATTGAAAGAAAAAAGGCAGATTTGAACCTGAATAAGTAAACAAACAAATAAAAGCATATTCATTTATTTATTATTTTATTTTGGACTAACGTTCTTGGCAGCTGTGGGTAAGTCCAGTAGTGGTTGCAGTTAATTAGGACTGTTACTGGAGCACATGGTCGAAAACCTCCAGGATGCAAACCATTGGGAAGGCAATTGGGAGATTTAACTCTAAGGGAACTTCTGATCCAAACTAAAACTCTTTTAGTGACTCCCTTTGTTTTTTGAAGTGCCTGAGTTAACATCTATATTTAAGTACCTGTGGTTTTCTCTTATTACAGTGTAACTGTAATAAGAGAACAGTGTAATTACAGTGTTACAGTGTAACTGGAATGTAACTGAAAATTCATTTATATTCACTTTCATTTATATTTACTTTCTGTCTAAAGAGATCAAATATTTTTAATCCAATAGTATTTTGAACACAAAGGAATAAATACGTTCTTGCCAGATTTATTAGTAGGGTTTTTTTCTTCTGTCTTTATGATGCTTTGTCTTCTTTGAAAACAATGTTATCAGCTCAGGGGAAATATAAGAGCACTTCTTTATGGTAATAGTTGGTAAATGTTGGTGTCCAGCCAAGTAAAAATGACTTCTACTGTTAGCTGAGCTATTGTGATCATACTTATGGTCATAGTTTTAATGAAAGGGACTTGGGCAATAACCTTAATGTCAAATGTGTCAAATATGTGCGTGTCAAATATGTGCCTCAATCCAATGTGGAGCAGTTTCAAAGCTCGCTGATCTTATGAATCTTTACTGGTGTCAGTATAGTATAGAGATTCATAGACTAGAGCCAACCTGAATTAACAAATGTGCAACTACATTAATGCGTTGGGTCTTCTGAAGTGAATCTCTTGGTTATTGCTACTTACGGCAGTCTAGTTTGCATCACAGAGCGATCTCAGGAAGGGCAAAATTGGTTTCTTTTGGATTAGTAGCACATCTGTGCTACAGGAGCTCATGTGATGTGCTTGAACTGCTATAGGGCATTCAGCCCATCTGACCAGTCCAGAGGTAGTCCAAAGGAAGCTCTCATACAATATAAACGTCAGGTGCTCGGGAGTCCGTGGTATGTCGTAGCGCTTAATAACGTAGACACAAAGTCAGCTCAGTGCATTATAGCTAGGCTGATTCCCAAGCCAAATAAGGCTACTTGGTGCCACATGTGAAGGAAAGATGGTTGGAAAAAAATGTAAATGTGAACTGCCTTCTCTCAGAGTAACTTGGTTTATTTTAATAAATTCTCTAGATGTCATGCCGCAGGATATCAGATTAATTTTACAGCTGAAAATCCCAATACTGTAAGACTGAGTATAGCAACTTCTGAGTATATATACTCATGCATATTTAATCTCTGGTGCGGGAGATTTAAAATCCTCCTTGCTGGTGTGTTCCTGTGTTTTGTCAAGTTGAAAATTATGCTTCAAAATAGCTCACTTAAAGCATCTCTGATGCAAAAAAAGGTAATTTTTATCATGTTCAGCACCCTCCAATGCTAGCCTCCCATAGGCTGTGATCAGATCCCTATAGAGAGAAGATAATTACCTTGTCATCTTTCACTCTAACTTTTTCTACATCAAATCTCAAAACCTTCAACCTTATAGGTCCCTGTTTTTTAAGCTCTTCTCATTGCTAACAATCTACTTCAGCTTCTTAGTTTGTCTACATCTCTCTTTAAACTCAACATTCAAAAGCAGGCACAGTGTTTTAGCTGAGGCATTCCTAATGTCATTGAGACACTGAAGATTACTCACTAGGGAAAACGTTTTACAATGGTTTCTGTATTATATTCTGTTGTTTCTTCTAGAATGTAATTCCTTGGCTGGCTGATGAAGATGTCATTCCAGACAGTGTCAAAAACCCTTCTGAATTTCATATATAACTCTTCTTGTTTCTCATTATTGACTTTCAACAAAAACATTTTGGCTCCCATTTTGTTAGCTGGCTAGATCTGTCATTTCCAGTGCCTCCTTCCTCCCTTCTAGTAAAAGATAGGCATTGTACATAGTTTTCCCTGTTCCTCCCCAACCTTCTTACGGCAGAAATTCTTAAAGATAATCAACAAAGGTTAAAACAGAGAGCAAGCAGTAAAAAAGCTGTCTTTTAAAAGTGCTGAACTGTTGCAAAGTGAACAGCCACAGTTCTCTATAGAGATGTATGTATGCAGTATGTAACTGCATTTGATTAAAAATGTCATTCATAATTGTAAATTCTACTGCTTTGGTATTCATTCATAAGCCTGTAGACTCTGTTACTCTCACTGCAGTGAAAGTCAGATGACACTGCCATGGGAAAAATCCTGGTCCCATTGACATCTGTGGGGATTCCGCTACATATGTGAGAGCTTTATCACCTCTGTTTAATGGAGATACATCCAGCATCTACATTTCTTCTGTGCCTAAAGCTCCATATGTTTAGCTTTGACAATGCTTGGTCTGAAGTCAGTTTAGCCTGCTTTTCAGAGATGCTAATCAGTGGGACACTGTTTTCTCAAGGATGGGAATCTGAAGGGGGAGTCTCTTAATTTAGCTTGGTCCAGCAAACTGACTTGGAAGTTTTTCGAACCTCAGCATGCTGCACACAGCAAGGGGATAAGCGATTCGTACTGCACTAGGGCAAGAGTATGCAGCTCATCTCCTACAATTCTGAGAGAAAGATTTTTTTATTTTAATTGCTGTGTTTATGTCAGCACAGAGACAAGTGCCAGGCGTAGATAGCCAAGCTAACTTCAAAGAACCAGCTCTAGAACTGAAGGTATCATAAGTATATCCATGGTGTGTCATCCATGTTAGTGTACGTGCAGTCCTGCAAAAAGTACCTACCTGAAACTACTGTATCTGAATGGCATTTGCCAACAGTTTGGCTATTTTAGCATTGTATCCTTATATGACTTGACTCCACACAGCATATGAAGTTGCTTAGATTGGAAGGAAATGTTAAATGGTAGCTGTATGAATTTCACTGTGCAATCTTGAGAGACAGACATTTTGGGTATCTACTTCCGAGTTTAAATTTCACTTGATTTTTGGATCTGAACATGTCACGCAAAATTCTTATTCTTCAAGCTGGAGAATCAGAGGGAGATAGCTCTGGAGTCATATATGCTCAGACTCTAAAAGGAAGCCATTTTTAGAGCGCTGCCTATAGCATAACCTTAATGCCTGCCTCCCAAGAGTACTTTGATGATAAATTAGTAGTTGCAAAAGACTCAGAATTGAAAAGCGCTTCACAAGTATGAGGCATTGATGATAAAAATTACCAAGTCCTCCATTACTCTGCTATTTACTTTGACTGAAACAGGTGCACCTGATGGTATGGATTTATTTTTAATCTTTCCCAGCTGAAACAGATGGAATCTCTGTGGAGCACCATCGCCGTTTAAGAGACACCTTCCCCCAGCTTTGATTACTTTGAAAAGCTAAACTTCTGAAGGGGGAACCCAAAACCTAATTCAAAGCCTAGGTACTTATGGGGCTCTTTAGTTCTTCCTCTCTAGCTTGACAGAGTCTTCAAGCTGCTAATACTTCAATATTTTGCAAATTAGGCCCTGAGTATCTTGTTTTCCACAGGAAAACATTCAATTTCAGTTATTCAGCTGAACATGAAAGCGTGTCTAGCTCTAAGCAACCAGACAGTCTGCAGCTCTGATTAGCCACCCAAGCATAAGCATTTTGCAGCTTTGATTACTCATCCAGTTAGGAAGAGTTTCTAGTTCTACTACAGACAGATGATAGTTTGCAGTAAAATTACAGCAAAACTTTGATTTGAAAATGACAGAGATGAAGGCTTATTTCCTCTTCTCAAGAGACCTGATGTGCTCTGACACATTTAATGCTACATCATGGATAATTAAATATATTGGCTCTATTGTAGAGAAAGCTACAGTAGTTTTTGCTCTAAGAGATTCATCTGTTGAGGCTGAATTTGTTGTAGTCAACCTCACCATAATTCTAAAAGTTCTAGAAATGACACCAGAAATTCTAGTTGGCATTCAGTGCTGCTGAGACCTGCACCCCTTAGCGGTCTTCAAAATTTCACATTTAATTAAAGCGATTTTCATTTCGAACACAGGTTTGGACTCTGCCTATTGAACACAGGCTTCTACTTTTTTGTGGGAGGATCTGGGATCTGATCTCTTGAGCTCCATGACTGCTCAGGGGTGGTTTGGGATTCCTTAAATCACCTCAGGTTTCTTTTGCAAACACTGTGGATGAGGCAGGTACCTTGCCTACTTAGTATCAGTCACCTTTCTATAGTACCTTTCTCTTCTACCTACAGCAAAATACAACATGCCTTCTTGCTCAGGGAGTTCAGCATCTTCCCTTAGTATCAGTGAGGCTGTCTTATTTGAATCCTTTTTTTCACCCACGGTGAGGCTACTAAGGGGATGAAAAATTTAGGATACTGCAGGTCATAATTATATTGAATTAAATACCATGATATTATATGGTTAAAAAGCATTTTACGCTGGGATAAAAAGAGGATAAAGTAAAAGATGAAGAAAACTGTGATCATGAAAAAAGGAAAGGACAGGAAAGTAAACGAATAAATAACTGATATACAGCTAGACATTGGGGATGAAATCTTGAGCCTGTTGACGTTAGTTGTCAGAATACTACTATAAACACTGCCTTCATTAAGAAAATTGTTGTTACACCTCTCTAGTTACTATCACTCCTAGACAGCACTGTTGCAAGTAGGATAGTTCTATCTATTAAATCTTAAGATTTGGGCTTGACCTGAACCATTCTTTCAAATTATTTAATGTTTCACCTAGTCAAAACATTTTTTTGTTTTCTGTTGAGAGTTTTCTGCATCTAGAAGGAAGTATGGCAATCTTGTTGAATGTTATCTTCAGCCTACCTAAATTACAGGTGAACAATTTCTCATCTGTACCCTTATTTCACTGACCTTGAAAACAGAGCAGAGCTTTCTGAACACATGTGGAGAGAGGTGATGAGAACTTCAGGCAGGACTTTCACTTCCAGCCACAGAAATGCATGGAAAGTCTGCCCTTTGTAACCAAACAAAGAGGGTGGATAAAGACTCAAGAGAGTACATAAACTGCTTGAAAGATGAGTTTCAAACTTAAAACAACCTTCAGTTTGCTTTGAATCTTCAGTTATGCTATGAATTTAGGAAAGACTTGATTTCCCTAGGTAACTGGCCCCAGAGTTTTGAGCATTAATATCAACCCATCATCGAGAAAATGCATGAAACAATCCACTGAAGAAACATAATCAATTATTGTTGGCAATGGTTTCATGAGATTTACTATTCCTTTGAACATGTCATCGGGTATGCCTTCGACAGCCATGCAATCAAGATCACATTGTCACAATCTTTTATGATAAACTTTATTTGCTCTTGAGTCAGTGCTAGTTGCAGTTATCAAACACAGCATCTTCCTAGATTTGGAAAATTGATCTGGTTTACAAGGAAACAAAATCAGCCCAAATCCCTTTCAGCAAGACCACACATTATTAGTATCTCACGAAAGTGAGCCGTCATTCAAAGTGGATAGTTTGGCTCTCCATAATAAGATGTTTCCTCTTGTTTCTTATGTACTTAGAGGGTTATCAAATTAATTGACAATGCTGAGATTTAACAGTATTAGCTTTGGCATCTTAATTCTCACCCAGTGAAAAGAAGGGTAGGTGTTTGCACTTTGAAGCTCCTCGTTCTTTCTATCTGAAAAAAAAAAAATATAAATTAAGGAACATGTTCCTCAAAACTAGAAAAGTCAAGGGTTATTTTTTTCCTCTATAAAGCCTCGTGTCAGAGAGAATTTGCGATGTGTCCAGGACTCCTTGTTAGCGCTCCATACTACCAACAAATTATGCTCCTCTACCACTGGGAAGCTGCTGATGTAGTTGACAACTTCCATCTCCTCTAATTTTAAATTGATTAAACTGCAGAAATCCTTTGCAATTTCCAGAAGTCAGTCCTTCTTCATGAAATTCTGTTGGCCCTGCTTGGACTTCTCAGCTTCTCCACCCTGGGATACAGCAGGGAAACGTGCAGCTCCACATGCCAGGCCCCTAGTCCAGCAGAAACATGGAAGTGAGTCACAGGATGTCCCATAAGTCTCCATCAGGAGTTAAGGTCCACGTCATTAGACTCTGCCTTCTTTGGTAGCGTGGCTTCTTTGAGAACCTCCTTGCTGGAAGGCAAGCCCCATAGCCAGATGGCACTTCAGTGTCTCTGCTGCATGGCTTCATGTACTGGAACAAGCTCGGTACCTGTAGATGACTGTAAATCACCAGAGCTGAGAAAAGTTCAAGTACCTTGAGGGGGGGAATAAGCAAGAAAGATGGACTGAATGAATTTAATGCATAAGATGTAAGACTTGAAAAATCTTTATTGCATCCTCAAGGGCTTGCAGTACCAGAAGGTGTCAGTTTCAAATGAGTGACAAGATTTTCATATTCATCACCTTTCTTCTTCATTTTCTTTAAAAGCAAAATACTTACTTAGCAAAACACACTAACTTATGGGACTGAGCAACTCATGGGTCTTTAACCACAACAGCTTTCAGTGATCACCGAGGCCACCACATAGAATCAAATCTGAAATAAACCACCTTTTTTTCAATGTGACTGTGAGGTGTAATCAGCATACAAAGTGTAGTGTGAAGCATACAATATCCCTTTCCTCAGTATTGTCACAAAACACAGAACTACTGCAAGTACTAGGTGGCTTTCCCCACTTACATGGTCTTTATTTTATTACTCACTGGGAGTTATTCTCTAGTAGTGAGTAATGCTTTTAGGTCCTGAGGCTAAAACGACTGTGTCTAACGCTCACTCCTTAGCTGCATCCAATTAGTTGTCTGGGAGAATTCACCACTGCACTGCACTTGAAGGCAAGTACAGGATCTGTCATTGCAGATGGTAATAACTGAAGACACTCTGGTGTCTTTAAGGCCTTGGGGAGCTAGGTCCGGAGACCCTTGTTTGCAAGTTCTGGACTACGTTCTTGATATAAAATTCAGACTTAAAACTATTTCTTATCAAGCTTTAACCTCTTATTTCATGTAGCATTATTAAGGGAGATACAGTGTAGTGCAATCTTGCTTCCCTTGCTCCAAGCCTTTGCATTTCTGAGACTACTCACCCTGAAAGGAAAGGCTGTGCCACACAAACCTTTCGCTGCTTTCTTTCATTTCCACTCCCAGCTGGATCAACTGTAGGACTGGTTGCTCTGTGCATAGGTAATTAATACTGTATCTTTCAATCAAGTTCTGAAACTCAGAAAATCTCAAACCAGCTTTTGATCTATTTCTATTTATTTATTATTTATTTATTTCTATTTATTTATTTCTATTTATTGGTGGAATTGATGGTAACAGATGTAGAAGCAGAAGGTGTTTCCACTCCTCACTCCTCCACTCCTTCCACTCCTCATCAGTGAAACATGCCTCTAATTTTCGATTAATTGGAATTAATTTTCAATTAATTTCATCAAATGAGGGACTATGAAAAATGACATTCCAAAGATTGTAGCAATGATGGATCAGATTGGTACAGCTCCTAGTCACGTTGGCAGGGAATGATTCATGTGACATTCTCCCTTCATGTCACAAAAATTAAGTTTTAAATCCCTTAGTAATTCTGTAAAAGATGACACAGTAACACACCACTTTGACCTTTACGGTGGTTTATAATTTAATTAGAGAGAAAATTCCCCCTTCTCCTTCACAATACTTGTTTCTCTTGTACAGACTTACCTGGGGAAAATAAGCAGCAGGGATAACTGCATGGATGTTCAGCACTTTTATTACTCCTTTCCCAAGGGAGCTTTGCAAACTTGAAGTACTCAGACCTTGATAAAGACACTGTCCCAAAGCACCAGTTGATTAGCCATACGCTTAGCAATTCATACCTTAGCTTGTTAAATAACTCAAGAAAAGAAGTGAAATAAAACCCAGGCCATTAATAAATATACTACACAACCTCTGTAAGTGTTGGAAACTTTCCTGGAAATGAATGCACAAACTGGGAGAAACTTTCTGTTGGACATAAACCAAAGGCACTAAGAAGGCTGAAAACTTCAGCTGGAAGAAGATTTTGCATGCGAGTACAGCTGTCGCATCCGATGTCAGAAAAATCCTCTGAGAAGTTGATGTCTTCAGTATCTTTGCACGAAGAGGGGTCCCTGCTTCCCCCTGCCCGTGGGCACGTGTGGCCATGCCCCTGCAGCTGCACAAAGGAGTGATGGTCTGGAGAGCAGAAGGGACACATGGCTTGTGGGGTTTTTTATGTGCTCCAAGAGTTTCACTATTTTATCTTAGTGAACTAAGGAAACTAACCAAAGTTCGAAATTGAACTCCAACCCCCTCCCACCTCCAAACCATCAAATGGGATTTGCAGTTTGAACAGCACAGTTCAGGGAAAATAAATGGCCCAGAGCAAAACAGAAAGGATGCATTAGACAGCATCCTTTGGAGGGGGAAAAAATAAATCCTTCTGACAACAGACTAAAGAAAAACAGTCTTCACTCAGAAGACTGGAGAGTGAATCCGTGCTGCAGAGCTCAGAGGTTACTTGTTCATTTCTCGTACAGATGTCAATGTATGTGGATGAAACCCACTGTTAATAAACATAGATTTTAGTGGTTAGCCTTACAAGATACACATTATAAATTTGCAATTTAGCTGCTGATGGCAGCTCTCCTACATATGCAGTCTGTTCGCTTGGGTTTACTGAGGGATATCACTTCAAAGAATGTTTTTTTGAGTACTGAAATAGAAGGAATTAAAAGAACTTATTTCCCATTTGAGATATTTTTTGATGCAGTCTTTTATTTTCCACTGTGCATCTAATATGTTCATGTAGACTTGCTGCTCTGGCACATTTTTAGAGACTAGATTTCTGAAATACTGACAGAAGTCCAGCTTTTTTGCTAAAACCATAATCAGAAAAATCTGACTTCTGACCACTTTCATTAAGTGTGAAGAGAGAATTCATCCCAGTGTCTTCTCTTATTGTGATAGTTGTCCTCAGAATAAGATTAGTGTTTAGGAAAAGTCTGCAATGTCTTATTACTGGGGTAAGAGCAGAAAATAACCCCCTATTTCAGATTTAGTCTTGCATTTTAACAAAAGATTAAGTTTTCTCTCTCTTATCTATTGTTTGCGATAGGCGTCTCACAAATGGTGCCATAATTTCTAGTAGCACCACAACTCCTCTTCTATCCAGGTACACTGCAGCGTACTCATGGCAGCCGGTGTGGGGGAGTGGGAGGAAGGGGGACACCATCTCTGCAAAGGCTCTGTCTCTGCGTAGGCGGCAGTGATGCCCCCCTGTGCAGTGAGGGGTCTCAGGCAGAGGTCACAGTCTGGAGAGCTGATATGCACGGTCGGGGTGGAGTTGTGCTGTGGTTTCCTCAGCAGAAAACAGGACACCAGCCGTAGGCTTTTTGTGCAGGAGGCAGCAACGGGAGTTGTGAGCTTGACCTACAGGTGCAAAGGGAAGGGGATTCGTCTCACTGAAATGGCAGGCTGGGGGATTTCTTACAACCTGATTTCTTAATATTACTGTGTCCCGAATTTTGATAACTACCTCGGTCCACAGCGTTGTTGCTTTATATATAGTTTCTTATTTAAAAAGAATGTTCCAATTCATTAGCAATATTGTTCTGCAAAGCTTTTAAGCACATAGAGGTCACCAAGCATATGCCTCTGTTTGATGAATTTCGTGATGTGAAGAATTTTGATAGCACTTCAGCCCAAACTTGGAATCTTTGAGAAAGGCACTTACAAAGCTGTAATTGGCTATGGGCATAATTAGATGGTATTTACCCATTCTATAGTGTTTTTTTAACCATGTTCAGTTGGTCGTCTTTCTTTGCTTTGTACTTCTTGTTTCTCTTGTCCTTTTATTAGTTTCTGGTGAACAGCGCAATCTGCAAACAATATAAAACACTTATTCAATGAAAATTTTAGTCCATATTATAGTAAAGTTTGTTTTCTTCTTATTGTTTATAGTAGCAGAATGATATATTTCAGGGAGAAGTGGTATTTTTTATTAGACCATCTACAGTCATTCAAGAAAGCAAACAAGCTTTCTAGTACACAAGTCCAGTTTCAGATCTGGATGTGAAGGACCAAACTGGAGGCAGACATCAATTGCTGTGAGTTTAACTTCATTATGGAGATTGGGTAGAAAGGTGAATTACTACCTTTGGAAAAGAGGAGTCTGTTGATAAGTAAAAGATAGTAAAGTCATTTATTTCCCATGAGTTAGAGTGGCTGTGCCTATGCTAATACTCGATCACCATCTGATTGCTAGCTTCAGATCCAACAGGCACTGCACGGTCCCTGTCCATACCACATAAATTCTCTTACCCTCATAGTGAGGGGAATGTTGCCAGGCTATGCTCACTCCTGCCCTTTGCCTGCGAGTGTCACTTGCCATGTGGCAAGGCATGCTCCAGAGACTCTACAACAGCTTAACAGTGTCAGTGGCAGCAGAACAGTGCCCGTGCCGAGTTGCCGCTTGATTCACTACTATTCACTACATGCAATTATCACCTGCAGAACAGTTTTCCTTAGCACCAAAACATCTCATTTAAGAAGTCAAAATAATAAGTTGCCTATCGAACTTGTCTGACACTCCAGAATGTTGTGTCACTAGGGAAATTAAACTGGAGTTTGTAATTCAGAAAAAGACAATCTTACAACCTGAGCTCACTTCATGCTCCCTTATGTTTTTTAGTACATCAGACACAGCAGCCTCTTTCAAGCATCTTGTCTCATCCTATTTTAGTGTAACAGCAACAGCCTTTGAAGTTTCTTTGATGTGCAACTTGACTTCTAAAAAATTATACTAACTTGTTCTCACTGCAACAGAGACATAGCCATCTGCCTTTTCCACACCTTCATTGTATGCTCTCGCAGTGTTGTTCGCTCTTTTAACCGTTGTTCTGCATAAACAGGGTAGGCTCCAGTATTACATTTTAAAAATTCATGTTTACATTATAAAGAGTCGATTTTGGAAGAGGCTTCCACACAACAGAGCCATTTTTTCCCATTTCATTTCTAAACACACATCTTATGTGCTGAATAACTCACTGGGCCTTTGTAATTTCTGCGCATTGTCCTCCTGAATGACAATGTCTGCCCGAACACAGTACAGCCTGCCTTTCAAGAAACTATAAATCTTTCCATAAATGCCTTCTAAATGTGCTTTGCTGTATTTCAAATATAAATCAGTGGCATATGAGACTGATCTGTTATCCTGAATTGCTGCCTGTGGTGCCCGCAGACACTGGGAGCTGTCTCATGTTATTATTTATTTTCTGTCATATAGTTCTTGTTCAGAACTTGAAAGAAAAACCCGTTTGTGGACAAAAGATATTTGTTTCATTGTTACAGGACCTCTTTCTGCTGTGGAGCTGGCAGGAGACCTGCATCATTACCTTCTGAGATTGACATAAACTCCGGGTATGCCCATCATAGACAGGGAGATCTCTTACCTCACAAATGATCCTTGTTGGATGGATGCTGCTTATTTTAGACTCTACCTGGGTTTTGTACTTTTTTTTTTGTTGTTGGAAGCTATGAGTCAAGTGAAGCTTGTGGGTGAAAATCTCTTATAATCTTATTTTCATGATTTCCTATTTGGATATATCCAAGATACAGGATATAAATGGTTGTTAAATATGAGAAGGAGCATTCACCTACCCTACGTTCAATACAAACTTCTGAGATCAGTATTATTTTCTGTTGTTTCTTACATTCTGCTTGCCCCATGCTTTGGCCTTGGCAGACTGAGAACTTTTCTCCTCTGCCCATTTGGATCAGAAATGTGTGCAGAGCAGACATATCTCACTGCCTGGTGGAATATCATGCACTTGGGGTACAGATCTGGCAGCACAGATGCAGCTTTGCTTTTGCTTAATTTTTACCCACTGAAATCAAGTTCTGAAAGAGACTCCAAATGCCAGCATAAGCATGCTGTTCATTTTTACTGTGCTTTGGTCTCTTCTAGTTCAGTACAACAGAAATTGGCTACTGATTGGGCTGCTTATTGCAATTTCAGGTTTAATCCAATTTTGCTATGAATTATTAACCACTAACTTTGCTGGATGCCTACCTAGAAATTGTCTTCCTCTAATGAAAAAAGATTCCACATTATTTCAGATCAGGTCAATGAGAAGAGTTTAAATTTTGAATGTAGCCCATTCATTAAATAAACTTCTAAATGAGCTACAAATCAAAAAGTTGTTTTTCTTGTCCTCATTACACTTCATAGCAGAATTTGCCCAAACTCTTCCTTTATGACTTTAACCATTGACTTTATGACTCATAACTAATAATTCTCTCTTCATTCTGGTGTCTATTTACCTGATAATTTATTGAATCCTTATTAACAGCCATGATTGTTAGGGAAGCATGCCATAAACAAAAAGATTTTTGATGTTCTATTTCCTCTTGTGTAGAAGAAATTTACATTTCTACCAGAAGTGAGATTGTGTTTGTATCGTTTCTTCTGTTTCTTTATATCTAAATGTCTTTGTGATATTTTGACAGTTAATTGATTAAAAAAAAAGTGTAATAATTAATTTCTTTTATACTGAATCTCTAAATTAACTGGTTTTGCCACTGAAGAACTAATGGCGTGCCTGGGAAGTAAATGTACTCTTGCTCTTTCCCTCTGGTCTTCTCATAGCATTGAGAAAGATTTGGTCTCCATTTACGAATTCAAAAATATCTGAAAATCCTTGGATTTTACCACAGTAGTTACATGTCCACAGACACGCACTAATAATGCAGTAGACTTATGTGAGAGGAAAATATGGTTTCCCATTAAGTTGTAGTAGATATACACGTACATATGTATGGATGTATAAATACATATATGTGTCTGTATGTATGAAAACAATCAAGAATAGCAATCTAAATGACCTCTTTTTGTTTTCTTTTTTTCTAATCTTGTATTTGTATTTAAATGTTTAAACTTTTAATTTCTAAAATAATTCCAATGCCAGAGTTGCCATATTTGGTTGAGTTGTTTTGCTGATACAACACCCTATCTCCAGCAGTGGCCGGCGCTGACTGTATCAGAGGACACTTTCTTTCTAAACAGAAGCTCATATTGGTTTTAAACTGAATTAAAATTTCCATTTAAAATTAAAATTCTTTTATATTTTAAAGGCAATATTAATTCAATTTAAAATCTAAACTCATTAAATTTGGAATCCTTTTAAATTTGTTTCCTCTAATTTCATGGTTGTGTGCACATTCAAATTAGCGTAAGATTGTGATGTAATGGTATACAGTAAATGTGAAAGGAATTTAGACTTTTTAATAAGCCTCATTGCAGTAAAAGAATGAAGTGGTGATTACACTTAGCTTTCAGTCAAATTGTTATCTAGCACAACTTTTTTTTTTCCAGCAGAAAAGGATAATTTTTCTCCCTGGCATGTAAAGTATTTCAGAAAGTCTCTTCATTTGAAATGTGGGTTCAGATGCTTCCACCAGATTTCATTCTTTATAATTGTTTATTATTTGGAATATGGTTGCACCCAACCTTGAGACCCTGGCATTTATGCAGAGTCTAGACTGGGTCATGCTCTTGTCCCTTTAGGTGAGAAGTTCCTGAAGGACACAGTTTGTTCTGAGACAGGTTTTAAGAGGTTTTCCCAGGGCAAGGTAACAAATCTATAGCAGAACTCATTTTGATAAGGGGATCAGAGGTTATTTTTGCATCAAGTTCATTTCCAGCCCTAGTGGATTTGCCCATCAGAATGACTATGAAAAACAGCATTACTGTGTTCATGCCTGTAAAACACTCTGCAGGTAAAATCCCCTCCCCAAGTTTCTTGAAGCACATTGAATGCTTCTCTCCAAAGCCCCCGAGGCTGAAAGTTCAAGCACCCAGCGTTTTGCTCGGGACTGGTGGCTGCAAAACTCACTTCTGCTGGAGTGGCAGAGTGAGCTCTGGGCACATGCTCGTGGGGAAAGCTGAAGTGAAAGAGCTAAGGGAGGCTGACAGAGCTTTTGAAGGATTACAGCCTTCTGTCTTCTCCCCATGTCCCACCCATTTCACAATGCAGCACGCCCATTCTCCTTCTTTGGCTATGTTTATACCATTGAGTAGCCCATGACCTGTGTGTCCTCTCAAACAGGACAGATGCTCTCAGAGCATCTATTAGAACAGGCCTGGGCCATATTTGCTCCTGAACCTCACCAAGGTTGGTGAGAGCAAAGGCAAGTGGCCTGTTTCTGCGCCTGTCCCCCAGCCCAGGTGGTGCTTTTCCCCACCACCCAACACACCTCCTACCAGCACTGGTGAGTGGGACACAGTTTGAGCAAGGAATAGTTGCTGCATCTGTGGCATGCAGCTAACAATCATTTACTTTTACTTAGAAATCAACTATTTAGCATGATACACACTTGGTAAAAAAAAATCTCCTGAAGGAATTTGCACTGATACAAAAGTGAATCATAGGATCATAGAATGGTTTAGGTTGGAAGGGACCTTGAAGATCATTGAGTTCCAACCCCCTTGCCATGGGCAGGGACACCTCCCACTAGACCAGGTTGCTCAAAGCCCCATCCAGCCTGGCCTTGAACACCTCCAGGGATGGGGCATCCACAACTTCTCTGGGCAACCTATTCCAGTGCCTTACCTCCCTTAAAGTGAAAGATTTCTTCCTCATATTTAATCTAAACCTTCCCTTTTCCAGTTTAAAACCATTCCCCCTCGTCCTATCACTACATGCCCTTGTAAAAAGTCCCTCTCCAGCCTTCTTGTTGCTGCTCTTCAGATACTGGAAAGCCACTATAAGGTCTCCCTGGAGCCTTCTCTTCTCCAGGCTGAACAACCCCAACTCTCTCAGCCTGTCTTTCCAGGAGAGGTGCTCCAGCCCTCTGATCATCTTTGTTGCCGTCCCCTGGACTCACTCCAACAGGTCCATGTCCTTCTTATGTTGGGGGCTCCAGAGCTGGGTGCAATATTCCAGGTGGGGTTTCACCAGAGCAGAGTAGAGGGGTAGAATCACCTCCCTCAACCTGCTGGCCACACTTCTTTTGATTCAACTCAGGATGTAGTTGGCTTTCTGGGCTGTGAGCACACATTGCCGGGTCATATTGAACTTCTCATCTGCAGCAGCAGTGCCACATCCATGCTGATCAGCAGGCAGTATCCATCGAGCAGGGGAATCAACTAAGTTGATTGTGGGGACCAAAGAGCAAAGTGGCTTCTGGTCTCTGCCCCTACTCCCCAGAGGACTTTTTTTCCTTTTTTATTTGTTTAATATTGTCCAATGCAAAACGCATAAATAGTCCTTGTAGCAGAGACAAGGATTCACACGAATCCCCTCTTGTTTAAGCACTGTAACTGCTAGACTACTGGTAAACTGCTCTTCCTTCAGGAAACAAAGCTTGCTTTTTTAGGATGCTCATTCCCCTACAGATGACAAAGGACGTTGTTATATTATCTGTCCATTGCCAAGGACAGCAAGGCAAAAGGCATGTATTCAAGGGGTTGGTAAAAAATTAAAGTTGCAGCATAATTTTCTTGCTCAACATTTTATTAGTGTAGCAACAAAAATCCACCACAAATCGCTGTCCACAGCGGCATGCATCAAAGAATTACAAAATGCTTCTTTTGAACAAAAGTTTTTCTTCATTTTTAGAAGGACTACATTTATCAGAAGTACATTTCTCTGAACAATTTCACAACCATATTAATAAACAAATTTATAAACTGCATGCAGTGACAGAATGAGATCAGAATTACTCTGGGTAGGTGAAAAGGAAATCCCTTCTAAAGCAGCTGCTCTTGAATAGTTTGTGTGAATTCAAATTTCTGGGATTCAGCTCCCAAATTAAGGAACTGTGGAGTCCAAATCACTTTGGCTGAACAAATTCACTGGCAATCGCTGTATCACTGTATCCTAGTAGTAATGAAAGAATCTGGATAAAACAATCTTTTATTGAAAAGAACAAAACAGCAAAGAAACAATTCTGTCTGAAGAAGAGAGAACAAAATACTGAAAGATCATTTTGAAATTTCACTGCAGTTTCTAACAAATAAAACAGATGTACAACAGTAGCATTCATACAATAGCGGAGAAATAAATAAGCATATGCAGCATTGTTGAAAGAACAATTTAGCTTTGAATATTCTTGAAATAATATGGTTTTTTTTTCACAGTGACAGTGCTTAGATCTGGGTTGGGTTTTTTTTGTTTAGAATAGCTTTTTAAAAAGCAACCAAGTAATATTTGTCTACTTCCAAAGGCCAAGTGACTGATCCGAGCATTCGCTGTGTAGTAGGGGAGCTGTGGCCGCAGCTCCTAAAGTGGGATCTGTCCTTCAGTCAGTTGTATTGGATAATCGGTTTTGAAGGGAACCTAGTGAGACCTTTATCAATTAACTTGTGCCATTCATTTCCACAGGAGCATCATAACCCCCTTCACAGTACATTGGAGCTGCTTTGATGCATCCTTAACCCTGACCTCAAAGAGGTCATGCTCTAATTTGAACCAAAGTGTGTTTTAAATGCACTGAACCTTTCTCAGCTGCACAATTTGCCAACACTGAAGCTTCCAACATCTCAGTGTATCACACAGGAAGCAGTGTAGCTCCAAAAGCCAGATGCTACAGCAGCATCTCTTCTGTTACATGCTGGGTAAAGTTCCAAATAAAAATGCAATAAGGAAGAAATCTCTTACATCAAAGCCCTTAAATGAGGATGTAGATGTGGATTTCAATATTGCTACCAGTTAGACAATTCTTTCAAACTAAATGCTGCAAAGGAATTTGTTATCCACAAAATAAGTATATAAAGATCAATAGTTATATTACTGCAGTCAGTAGTTGACATCCAGTCACTTTCACTTCTAGCAAAAGCGTTTGCTGTATTATTAATAAACTTAAAATCATACAAATTTTTTAATAAATACATGCCCACATATCTAATCTACCACATCTAGGTACAAAAAAAAAAGGTTAGTTGCTGTTATAAGCAGATGGGCAAACACAGAAATAGATGTAAAATGACATTAGCAAAATACCTAGCAAAGTTTTGTAGTGGTAGCTGTAGCAATTGGTATAAAATTAGCATGGATTTCATGAATAACATCTATAAAGACATAGTCACAGCACGTTATGAGTTAAAATCACACCTTAACTTAAATCTGCAGTTTTAGATATTGCATTTGTGCACAGAATTTTGCATGCATAAACATTTCTGTTTGCCCAAAGAAACATCAGCATGAAATAATTCCTTTTCATTTGTTATTCCACATGATGGTGCATACAAAGTCACGTACACAGATTTTAGCCCTTGATGACACCTCACTAAGAATATGGGCTTAAATACCTCACCTGAGCGTCTGAAAAAAAAAACGGAGACTCAGGCTAAAAAAGCAGAAAGTTACTTTTTGAGCAAAAAGGCAAATAAAGGAGAGAATTTACTTCTGATATTGTCAGTCTATAAGAGTTGTAGTTCAGTCTGTGCTCTGAAAAAAGGTCAAGATAAAAGTGTAAGTATGTGTTACTGTTATTACACGAACACTTAGCTCAGTTCTTAGCCCAGCCAGTTGTGCCCCCAGCAGTATAACCAGGTTTCCGTGGCATGCACTCTTTGCCTGCTGCTCGTCCTGGACGTCTGCTTGCTTTTTAAGTAAGAAAAGGACCTAGTTCTGGCACTTTTTAGAAAGTCTGGGAGGTAGGTCCTGGCCTGAAAGTACTGGATAGATGCCTGACTGATAACAGCATTTGGAGAGGGAAAGGATTTCCCAGTGCTGGCTCCACCAGTAGCTGCCTCCGCACCCTCTCCCACCACCATCAACTCGGGGATCAGCTTTGATCAGCTGCGAGAGGAGGTGGCTGACTGCAGGCGAAGGCTTTGCTCAGTCAGATAGAGGAACTTGCTTTCACTTTGAATATTTCTTGGCTAAGTAAATATAAATGTCTGTGTAAGATTGCCCAGATAATTGCATTTTACCGTGACAGGTGCTTTGGAGGAAACGTTATACAGGTTGAGGTACTTCTCCTTGACTTCTCCTTACGGTGGCAAACTGTATCTTTAAGCTAAGTGTGAGCAGTAAAATGCCATAGAACTGAAAATTCACATCAAGCTCTTCAAAGGAAAGGTTTGTTCAGGGTGTATGTCACTGCTATAGTATTTTATTTGAGATGTGATTGCTCGATACTCCCTCTAGAGTAACATTGGTATTCTTCTCTCTAGACAATTGAACCCTGGTCTGTTTTGCCTGTGTGGCTGCCACGTGAATCACTCTGTCATTTTATTGTTTTCCTCATTATTTTAAAAGCAGCAAAGAGTCCGGACATCCCCCTTCCAGCTGTGCGGGTCCCTACGCAGAGGATTTAGAAAACCTTGCAACACAGCTCTCGCGGGTTCAGCTGCTGGCTCTGCTCCAGCCCACGCTCTGCCGGCTCCTGTGCCTCAGAGGAGAGGCTCCAGCATCCAGCCTGCCTCCGGTCCGGTGTGCTGCCTGGTCTTAACACTGAACCCCCATAATTTGAGGTAAAAGTCTCAAGAAGCGGGATACCCCCGTGGTCTTGCTCCCTCTGCTTGCCAAAATGAAAAGGCAAGTGCTGATGGAAATAAAAGACAGAAAGGGCTTTCTGGAGTAAGTTTGTCATGTCTGTACTGCTGGTTAAAAACCTCCTGCTGTTGGTCCCCTCCGCGCCCCGCCATCACTCTGCCAAGGCAGAACGTACCTGGGGAGCTCTGCAAGGTTCAAACAGATGTTAAAGCAAGGATGGAGACGGAGCAGCATACGGACTGTTCCCTTCCTCCTTGCCATCCAGAGAATGTCAGATGGAGGCTTTGGGACGCAGCAGACATGGGTTTGTATTGAAATTTGAATCTAAGAGCTATGGGAGTAATTTTAGTTCTCTTTAAGTTTGCAGTTATTGCTGAATGCAAGTGAAAGTGGTTTGAACTGGAGAAGCGTCTGTATATGCAAAAAGAAACTGGATAGGAAAGCCTTACAGTGCTAGTGAGGCTACCTCTCATCCCACACTGGATAGGATTTTTACTAGAACAGTTATTTTTTACAGCTCTTTAATTGTCATGTGCAAAATCTGTGCAAAATGTTCATAATGAACAAGAATACGCAGGCATCTTCCCGAGTTTCTGTTACTGCTGCACAGGAATGGGAAAATATAATTCTAGCAAGAACACAAGCTGGTCCAGAGCAAAGCCAAAGTTACACGCTGAGTTCAGACTGCAGCTGGGGACTGGGGAGTCGGTGGTCCCAGGCAGCTTGTCACTGGCAAGGGAAGAGCAGCCGAGCGGCTGTGCCGGTAAATGGGAAGCCACGGTGACTTCTTGCAGAGAACAGGGATGAGCCATGAAGCTCAGTAAGCTCTGCTGCAGCCAGAGTAAGGAGGGTGAACACAGCCTAGAAACTGGTCTTTTATAACATAAATTTTTGTCCCTGGCTCCAGATTATCTAAAGTAGTGTTAAAGGTCATCACATAAAGGGAATATTACAATGAACTAGAAAAATTAAGAAATGGTAGCATTGCTTTCACTGTATTTTCTCTTTCCAACCAAATACACAGTCAATCAATCTTTCAAAACACTTTTTTATGTCCTGAAGTATCCTAATGGATAACCTTTGAGATGAAAAATTTAAAAAAGTGACATCTTTCACTGGATTTTCCTCTTTTCCCTAGATACTATCTATATTGAAGCTATAAGCCCCCTGCAGCGGTCTGAGATAAAATTACTATTGAACCAAGATAAAATTAACTAGCAGAAGCCTGTCCAATACTCTTCAATACATGTCAAGTTCAGACAGGATTTAGTATTAGCTGAGATTTAAATTTAAAGTGGCACATCTAGCTTGCTGAAAAAAATGAGAGTCTTTTATAGCTTCCTACTGACTTTTTAATTTGTTTATTCCCTGCTGTGAATTCGTTGAATGGTCTTCCTATTTCATGCTGTTCAAGGCGAAAAAAAAAAGATTTCATGTTCTTTGCCATCAGGTATCTGCTTATTGAAGCATGTTATGATGCCTGCAATTAGATTTGCACTGCTGTGGGATGAGGGAGTCAATGGTGGGTAATTACTGTAATCGGCAGTGGTTCTGGCTGCTGTCGGACGGGTGCTGCTGACACTGCCCAGCAGCCGCGCAGGAGGGCAGCTCCTCTCCTTGCCTCTCGCCTTCACTGGGAGCATCATCCACTGTCCTGCTCTGCGTCCGTGGAGAAGTCCTGGGCAGCCTTGACCTTTCTGAGAGCGCAGACTGCCGTTCAGCCAACACATGAGATGAAGGATTTGGGCATTCTTCTGAAGTCAACTCACCTGCTTAAAGTTATGTTGTGTTAAGTATTTCTTTCAGTTAGTAGTATATATTTTTTTCACTCCCCAAGAGGCTGCTTTTTCTTGTAGGACACAGACAGGTTTGTAGAGATATACAGTAACTCCTGCAATTCTGTGAGCAGAAATGCTTTTACATTTCATATAGTTTGGTGGGAACAGAGCATCCAAAGGTTTTATATGACTGCATACCCCGAACAAGGTGGACATCAGGCCTGAAAGTTAGGAGGGAAGAAGCAAACTGAGAAAGAAATATTTTTCATTTGCATATCATCTGCAAAAGGAAACAAAAAACTAAGCTTCTCTGTGGATCTTCTGTATTGTAAGATCTAAGGTATACAGGCTTATGAACAGCATTTAAGCAGTACTGGGTAAAAAAGCACCATGAAAGCAGTAACACGCATCATCACATGGAAGAGAGGTGGGTTAGAGAGAGGTGCTATACACGGGGATGGTGTGGGTAGCACAGAAATGGATGTGGCTTTCAGCACTCTCAGCACCAGAATGCTGTTGTGGGGGATATCCATGTCTTCTCTTAGCACCATCTGCATGGTGGCACTGGGTTACTTAACCCCAAGCTGGAGGCCAGGGACTGAGGGACAAGCAAACACCACATTGCCTTCCTGCAGGCAGCCAGAGCACGCCTGGGAGGAATCTCTCAGCTCAGACACCAGTGCCCACCCTCCTGCCAGACATGTACATGAGGCACCAAGTCCAGGCACCACTCTCTGATGCTCCACCATTGCCCTCTGCTCCTCAGGGAGTAAGGTTTAACTGATGTGTTTCTAGTCATGCTTCCCCATACCCCAGATCCTCCCGCTCACGTGCTCGGCACAAGGCACTTTGAGAGCATCACTTTCCAGAGCTGGGCAGCTCTCCCTCCCTGCCATGCCCTGTTTGGTGGTGCATTGTCTGTTGCCACCAGCGTTCCCTGGTCCTCTGCTGTGCTGCCTCAGCTGCAAGCTATTCCAGCACAGCCCCAGGCACATGAACATGCTCTGGTTCAGGAGGACTCTACACCAAATATTAAAATGTATTAACTGTTACCTCAGATGACAAACACGTATCACCAAGGGACAATTTGGCAGAGGACAGGTAGGTATTGGTGACAGTAATATCTTCCAGTTCAGTGCTGAAGTGATCAGACTCTTTGATGGCGTTATAATTTAGGGCCACACTGCAGTTGGCCGGTTTCTTGTCCCGTTTCTGCTGGCAGTTGCAGAGTTTCCTGAAGGCTGCTCTGAATTTCTGGGACATGAGATTGTAAATTACAGGATTGATGGCACTATTTAAATAAATACAGATTCTGCAAAATAGCAGGAACCAGTTTTCTTGGAAGGGGCTGGAAAGAAAGGAGTTGACCACCACCAGCGTGCGGTAGGGCATCCATAGAAATGCAAACAGGACCACCACCACAGCCAACATCTTAGTAACCTGGGGGAACACAGAGGTAGACACAAGAGGGGCAGAGGATTAGTACTCATCTTGGAAGCAACATATGCATTCCTACATCTCTAGGGCCACAGCAAAACTACAGACAGTCTCTTCAGCAGGGAATTTTTGATCAATATTTGATCCGGAAATGTTTTCTACAGTAAGAAGTAAAAAAAGAAAAACTGGCTCCAAATTCCTCCTAGTTTTTACTAAATGATTTCTTCCAGATGACATCCCAGTAAGCTAATTGTTACAGACCTGAGGATTTACAGCTTCTCAAGCTGGAAGGCGGTGTTGATACAAATTTTTGGCCGTTTTTTCCAATCACATTAGACCTCCTCCTTTAGACTAGTACAGTCTGCAGAGTAATTGAACCTAAAGCCTACTCAGATTATCTTTATTAACAGCCACCCTAAGAGTTTCCAAAAGCCAAAGGAAATGCAGTAAAATAAAAAAAAATATTTATTCCTATTCCTCAAATCCTCAATATTTAATTAGATCTTCATTATTTGATGTTTACTCTGAAATGTCAATTCAATTTTACACAGCCAAGAAAAAAAGGGATTATTGGTAAAACTTGATTATTATAAGAACTCTCATCTGTTGTGTAAATTGGTTTTGGATAAAGAAAAATACAACCTTTGGGGATACCCAGGACAGCTGAAATGAAGTGAACAAGAAATAATTAAATAGTTAGAAAAAATAACTCTAAAAAGAGTCTTTCTCTTATAAAGAATTTAATTCTAGTATATATGGTATTCTGTAGTCCATTAAAGAAAGTTTGAAAGGTTTTAATAAACAAGGTAGAAAGTACAGTGAGATGTGACAGTGGGACAGTATGGTGTAAGTCAGGAGATGATTCGGTTAACTGTGTGTGCGGGAACTGGAAAGCATTGGCACTGATTATGGTGAGCTATAACTGCTTCTTTTGACTATGATTTTTTTTAACATAGTCTTCTTGACATAAAACTGTTGTTGCCTATTGACAGATTAGTTTGAAGAACTTCTTTTTACCTTTGCTTCAGTCATGTTATACCTTCCTTCTTTCTGGGTACCTGAAGTTATACTTCAATGAGACGGCAACACCTGTTACCACAGGATACATTCTGGCTGCATGGGTTATAATTTCATTACTTGTAAAAAGGATAGATGTAGATCAATATGAGATGAGCTTCAATTGAAGCGACGTGGAAGAGATGTCTCCACTAAAATCACTCATGTATACGTGCCAGTTTTAGGTGTGTTTTCTTGTGTGAATTTATAAGAAAATATATATTTTTTGTCTTCTGATCAGATAGTCCATTATATGGAAAGTCTGCAGTCTCATGGGATGCATTTTCTTCTACCTATCTAGAAAGGCACATAAACATGTAACCAAATTTTTTGGGTTTGTCACAGTTATTTTGGTAAAGAATGGGATGAAGAGCAAAATTACATATTGATATATCCGTAGCTATGTATCTATCTTCAAACGCACATATTCAAAGGCTACAATTTGATCTTATAATTCTCCCTTCGCTCCCGCTTTTGATTTCCTTACAACTGTGTTCAGTAGAGGTAAAAAATGAGACCGAGAAATATTATTTCCTTTTTTTGTCACTTGACTGGTACATTTCCTTCTGACTTGTAGGCTGCTTTTCTTATTTGCTGTGCACAAACCATCATCATAATAGAGTAAAATGCAAATGTGAATGTCTCAGGTAGCTAAAAGGATGATTTTTTTCCTTATCTCTGAACCACTTCTAAAAGGACCAGTCCTGTGAATGTGTCTGCAAAGAGCGAGGTGACACAGTGCTGGCCAGCTCTGGCTGAGAAAGACTTAGGGCTTCTCACCTCCTACCTCGCCTCCCTCCAGCTCAGCTCCAGCCTGAATCTCCAAATGGAGCAAATCCATTCCACTGAGAATAATTATTCATCATGGAAAATAATCCACATTTAAAGGAAGAAAGTAACCATTTGTGGAGCTTGAATTAACTATGGGACTGAGCCCAACTAACAGATGTGTCAGCTCAGGCATTCAGAGGGCAGGTGGGTGATAGTCTGCACAGGCATCAGAGTACTTTGCCACCAGAAACTCAGCAGGGGACTCTGTTATCATACCTACCGATCGTTGGCAATTTACATTTCTTCTGAGCATGTCTTTAAAGAACAATTGCTCAGAGAATCACTTACAATGGTGCGGCTGTCAGTTTGAATACTGGGTTGAACTAGAAATAAATTGATCTTACTGTCAGGAAGGGGATATTTGAGAGTCACACAATTAATACTTTACAGCAATGAAAAAAAGGTTGTTACTCTTGAAGTGACTGGGTCCTGTATGCCTCAAAGGTGTGTACGTACGCAGTGTGCAAACTATTAGCTGAGTTTATGTATACTGGCAGCCTGATGTGCATTTTCCTTCTATCTAACACCACTAGCTTGTTCTGCTGCCATGTTCAGCTTACTGAGGCTGTGATTTGACAGTATATTAGAACTAGCTGTTAATACCAGATAAAAAACATCATGGTTGCAGCACGAAGCGCCCTGAGCTGAGATCAATTCAGTCTGCAGGTTTGAATGTGTTTAAAAATGCCAAAAAGGTTAGCTTCACACTGTCAGGCTTTATGCCAGGTAAGACGTTGTCTTGCAGTGCTCAGACTCCAGTTTCCTGGCATTAACATAAACTGAAGCCAAAGTAACCTGTGACTGCAGCTAAAAGGGCAATTCTGTTCTCACCTCCCTCCTTGTGCTGGCCCCACACAGTGTGCTGGTCAGGTTAGACCATTGGTCCAACTGAAAACTAAGCACTTCTCTGTAGAGCAGGTTTTTGGTTTGCTCAGCGTAACAATCCAACTCCTGTACCCATACTCTGCCACAGGGTCTACGGTCAGTGCAGGGGAAGAGGCAGAACCACGTGGCCATGGATGGCACCTCTTGGTGGTCCAGTCAGTGCAGGCCAATGAGGAGAATTCACCACCGTTTTATACTGGCTGCAGCATGTCCTTCCAAAGCTGCCAAAACCCCCAAATCTGGCACAAGGTCTATACTGCCAGGCAGCAATTCAGTGGCCTGATCCACCTGACCAGTAGTGGTTGTGTGTCCGAGACCCACTGCAAAGCCCTGAGCTCAGACAGTTACTTGCTCATAGGTAAATCCTCCCTAAGCTGGCTCCAGAGGCAGTGGCTTTTCATGACCGCCTACCTCAGAGCATGACCTTCGTGCAGATGTCAGAAGCTCCCAGAGGGTGCTCTGGCACTGCTCATTTTTCCCCCGGTGTGTTTGCGGGGCTCACCAACCCACCACAGACTGAGGCACCCCTCAGGGCTTCTGACCCAAAGGTGCCGCAAACATGCCCTGGACTTTTTTTTGCACCTGAATTTGCCTTTACAGACAAACCCACCTTCTAAACACACGATTTAGGTCAAAGCTGCTTTCTTATCCACACCAAAAATCTTCACTGAGACTGATGTGACTGCACAGAAACAGCTTGGAGGAAAGTTTGGTCCACTTTGCTTAAGCAAACTGCCATACCCCTTTTCAAATCACCTCGTATGAAGCATAACTAGCTACCATTTGTGGGACGGGGGGCGCTAATTACTTTACCTCAGTGGAGTGCTAAGGGGACAAACTTCTTTAAGAACCTGCTTTTTATTACCTGTTTGTACACCAAATCTCCCTGAAAGCAGAGGCACTAGAGTCCTGATTCATTAATCAGGTGAAGGCAAGCATAGACTAATGGCTCTTTTCTTGTAGATGTGCACTGTGTATCCTATACTCAGAGTACAAATTATTTTTAGTTAAGGAGATTGAAAACATGATTAAAAGGCTTTGGCTTTTAGTCCAAATTTCAAGTGTACTTTGAATGATAGCGAAGTGCTTGAGATTGAATGTGTTACTGGCTGCATGCAACCACACTTCAAACCCTATCTTTTGGTTTCTAAGAATGTTCTGAAAAATATTTAAAATATTTTTTACTAAATAGATTCCAAATATTTTAATTCTGAATTGGTATTCTCCTTGTCCTTCCTGCTCCAAAACCTTGTCATTCTAAGAAAGTGCTTTTACGAGACATTTTCACTACCATGGTACTAACAGTTTGGTAGTTGCTTCCTTCTCCTTTGAATACTACTCTTTCTCACATTGATAGGTAATAGTCGTACTTACTAAGTTACTGTGCCACAGAGTCGCTCTGGTGTTTTAAAGGCATGTGATAGTACCTTTTTTTCTTGTGCTTGGTGGTGTTCATTGCAAGGCACAGAGATTGTATATGCCAGCCCGTGATTTTGTAATCCAAAAAAAGTTGTACAATGAGGAGGAGGATTAAATAAATAAAAGGATTAAGGTCTTGATATAATAACACTGCAAGTGAAACTAAGCAATGTGATTGAGGATTTCAGGTAAGCAATACAAAATTTGTCTTGCTTTGCAAGCTGGAATCTTTGCTCGCTCTGCTGTGAGAGAAGAGAGAGGTTTCTCTAGACAGCACATCATCATCTACTGTATCAATGTCTAAGGGAGGACTTTCTCTAGAGGATAACCTACCTTTTTTAATTGACCATGCAGGGACCCTAGATGATTTGACTGGACTAAGCAACTGTGTGAGATACGCATAATGTTAAGTGAGTTGGATCCCATCCCAAGCATAAACAAACACATTTGCTATCTAAGTCTGTATTTATTTTTCACAGTCCCCTTGATACCTGAGGAAACACAGAATTCCTTTGGGGAAAATATGAAATCTACCTGAAAATATGTAGTTCAATGTTCATATTAAAAATGGACAAGAAAAAATATTGGGATCTGTTGGCTGAGCTAGGTGGGATAAAATGGAAGTGTGGATGAGATCAACACATCCAGAACCAAGAACTCATCTGGAGGACTGGACAAATGAGGAGCATCAGGGAAAGAGAAAAAGAAGCACACAGCTGAGGTTGTGTTTCCATGAGCACATCAGCCAGACAATGTATGTGCTCTTAGCTATTATAAAAGGGAACTAGGCTGCCTCTTTGTCTTCACATCTGCTTCCCCTGGCCTCTTGCTTTCTTTTAAAAGGTAATGAGCTGCTTACCAAGGTAGCTTACAGAACAGGCACTCTTAGAAAAAAAAAGGATTTAATTTTCCCCACATTTTCAAAGTTTTTCTGGGTGGCAGGCAAATGCTTTTTCTGTCCTTCAGTTTTAAGCTCTCTCAGTCTCCTCTTCTTTCCTGCAAAGCCTGAGTCTTCAAGACATTTTCTTGCCACTGGACAGAACAAAATGATTCAAATCATCAGAAGAAAAATATTAATGTTTTAGAAATGCTGAGAGATGCTAGTACCTGTGCTAGTAGGAAAAAAAAAAAAGAAAAAAAAAAGCACTGTTAGCAAAATTAAGCACCCACAGAAAAAAAAAACATTAAAAAGCAGAAATAGCTTTTCTCCCTTGTACTATATGTTGTAAATAAATATTTAATGTTGGTTGATGTTACATGTTAGTGAACCATTATTTTCTTGTGAAATCTGCCCTGATGTACTGTATAACACGTTTTCTGTTCATGAAATGAAACCTTTCTTTCCCTCTTGTCTTTTTAATAAAAGATTTGGGAATAATATGCCTAGAATGGACAAGAAGGGAAACTGTCATCAACCTTCAGCTTTTACCATCACAGGTGCACATCTGCACTGAATTTATTACCCTAAACAACAACTGCAAAATAAGTGTATAAACCTTCCAAAGTTCAAATAGGAGCCATTATTTCTTTTATTTCTGCAAGCAAAGACAGTTTAGAAGTAAGTGGAATCATGGTGGTGCTGTATATGAAAAATCAAACAAAAAGAAGTGCTAAGATTTATTTTGATACTTATGGTACTTTATGGTGTAAAGATGCAGAAAGGAAGATTATGAGTAAAGACTAAATAACTATTAGCTTGAATTTCAGGCATTTGTAAAGTTGAAGCTGAAACGTGAATATAAGTTGAATATGAACTGCTGTTGATAGAGGCAATGAGCAATTTGGTTTGTCTGCTGGTTTTGGCAACGGACAATCTGGTCAAATCTTAGGTACAGGCACTTTTTTCCAGATTGAATTTATGCACACACATTACTATTTATGCCCTATAAATGCCTATAATTGCAGTTAGTGTTTGCTTAATTGCTATTCATTTTGGTTAGGGTACAGTCAGTGAATGTATCTTCTGGAAACTTAACAATATGGATGGTTTGCAAGTACCAGTAACAGACCATTTTGGAACAGCAAAGACACAAACCGGTAGGCCAACGCCTAGCTGAAAAACAAGAGGCTTATCTATCTGTTCCATCTGCCTTTGCCACTGCAATGAAGAAACTGAAACAAAGTTGCAGAAGAACAGCTGCAGGAGGCTAACAAGCCAGATGTCTTCAGCCCACTGCAGCACCACTGAAAGTGGTACTACCACTGGAGTTGGTCCGGATGATCTCCAGAGGCGCTTGACAACATCAGTGATTCTGTGAAATTATAACAAAATATCGGAGGGAAATTTCTTTAATCTAAGGTTCTGAGGGATCTGAGAAAAAGTCCCTTGTTGGCTCATGATCCTTTGGATCATGTTCAATCTTTCTGGCCACTACATGCAGTTTTTACCCTAGTTCCATGACAACAATTGCAGTTTCCCAGGGCTTCATGAAGTCCAGGATTCCTTACACATTCAAACTATGTGTTTATTTGGTCAGTTCCAAATTCATAGTCTGTATTTTCTGGTGAGTGAGTAGAAATCAACTTCAATTCATTTCCTCAGGACCTGTGATCATCTGTCCAAATGATCATATAGTTGTTAAATAAATCTTAACATTGAATTTGCATTGAAGTTCCTTCTTTGGCTCTGAATCAAATAAATCCGACTTTGAACTGTCTGGCCTTAAGAGATACTCATTGCCATGATGTCATTTTCTAATCATATTGATCTTTCCTCTGTTAAGCTTTGAAGTTTCAGCTACTGTGACCTGGGTTCAACTGAAATGTGCTGGAAAACTTTTCTTTCTCAACTTCCCTCCTGTTTAGCATGGGGAAATGTGTTCCTGCCCTCAGGGACAGGGGAGCAGAAGAGAGCTGGCAGATCTTTAAGGACACTTTCAACAGAGCACAAGAGCTCTTCATCCCCAGGTGTAAGAAATCAGGAAAGGAAGGCAAGAGACCAGCATGGCTGAGTCGAGACCTGCTGGTTAAACTAAAGGGCAAGAAGGAAATGCACGGGGAGTGGAAGCAGGGACAGGTATCCTGGGAAGAGTATAGGGATGCGGCCTGGTTGTGTAGGGATGGGGTCAGGAAGACCAAGGCGCAGCTGGAGCTGAATTTGGCAAGGAACGCAAAGAATAATAATAAGTGCTTCTACAGGTATGTCAGCCAGAAACGGAAGCTCAAAGAAAGCATACTCCCCCTCATGAACAAGACTGTCAAACTGGTAACAGTGGACAAGGAGAAGTACTCAACAACTTTTTGCCTCAGTCTTTACTGGCAATCTCTCTTCTCACATCTCTTGAGTGGATGGACCATAAGATGAGGACTGGGGGAGCAAAGTCACTCCTGGTGTAAGAGAAGATCAGGTTCATGACCACCTGAGGAACTTGAACATACAGAAGTCTATGGGACCTGACAAGATACATCCCAGAGTCCTGAGGGAATTGGCTGATGTGGTTGCCAAGCCACTGTCCTGGTTTGAGGTAAAACAGGACCAATTTTGTTCAGTAACTTTGCTTCTTAGCTGGGCCTCTTCTAACTGCTAAAATTAACAGCATATTGTGCAGACAATGTTTGCTCTCTCAGAGTGATAAGACCAATGTTATGGCTGATGTCCAGACGTGGTATGCGGAGAGGCTCTTGCTTATACTTATCGCTATAGCACCCAAGGCCAACCAACTTTGTTATTTGCCACATTGGAGGGTTGGAAGCAGAAAAACACAGTGGGGTCCCACCTGCA
>VZSZ01001404.1:431131-513386 GCA_013398815.1 Ibidorhyncha struthersii
GGGTAGAGGGGAGCATCTGTCGGTCCCATTTGGGGTCCCCCACGTCCCCAGTGGGATTTGGCCTAAACCATGACAGCCACTCTCCCTGATATTTGAAAAGTCACGGCAGTCAGGTGAAGTCCCTGGTACTGGAAAAAGGGATACATTTCACCCATTTTTAAAAACAGTAGAAAGGAGGACCCTGGGAACCACTGATCCATCAGCCTCACCTCTGTGCCTGGGAAGATCATGGAACAGATCCTCCTAGAAGTTATGGTAAGGCCCATGGGGGACAGGGAGGTGGTTCAAGACAGCCAGCGTGGCTTCACCAAGGGCAAGTCCTGCCTGAGCAACCTAGTGGCCTTCTATGATGGAGTGACTACACCAGTGGAAAAGGGAAGAGCTATGGGTGTTGTCTATTTGGATTTCTGTAAGGCACCACAAGACCCTTCTCTCTAAATTGGAGGGATATGGATTTGATGGGTGGACTGTTTGGTAGATGAGGTATCATTTGGCTGGTCGCATCCAGAGGGTAGTGGTCAACAGCTTGATGTCCAGATGGAGATCGGTGAGCAGTTGTGTCCTTCAGGTGTCTGTATTGGGACCGGTACTGTTTAATATCTTCACCAATGACATAGATGGTGTGATTGACTTTTCAAATATTTTCATCAATAACATAACAGCGGAATCAAGTGCACCCTCAGCAAGTTTGCAGATGACACCAAACTGAGGGGTGTGGTTTACGTGCCTGAGGAACAGGATGCCATCCAGTGGGACATGGACAAGCTTGCAAAGTGGGCCTATGTGAACCTCATAAAGTTCAACAAGGCCAAGTGCAAGGTCCTGCACATGGGTAGGGGCAACCCCTAATATCTATACAGACTGAGGGATTAATTGACTGAAAGCAACCCTGAAGAGAGAGGGGTGCTGGTGGATGAAAAACTGGACATGAGCTGACAATGTTCTCTCACAGCCCAGAAGGCCAACTGTATCAATGGCTGCCTCAAAAGAAGCGTGGACAGCTGGTCAAGGGAGGTGATTCTGCCCCTCTGCTCCACTCTCATGAGACCCCACCTGGAATACTCTGTTCAGCTCTGGAGCCCTCAGTATAGCAAAGACATGAACCTGTTGGAGCAGATCCAGAGGGCCACAAAAATGATCAGAGGGCTGGAACACCTCTCCTATGAGAACAGGCTCAGAGAGTTGGGGTTGTGCAGCCTGGCAAAGAGAAGGCTCCAGGAACACTTTATTGCAGCCTTTCAGTACTGCAAGGGGGCTTACAGAAAAGATGGGGATAAACATTTTAGCAGAGCCTGTTGTGCTAGGACAAGGGGTAATGGCTTTAAACTAAAAGATTTTGACCAGATATAAGGAAGATTTTTTTTTACAATGAGGGTGGTGAAACACTGGCACAGGTTGCCTAGAGAGGTGGTAGATGCACCATCTCTGGAAACATTCTAGGTCAGGTTGGATGGGGCTCTGAGCAACCTGGTCTTGTGGAAGGCTCATTGCAGGGGGGGTGGACTAGAAGTCTCTTCCAATCTAAACTATTCTATGATTCTGTGACTCTAGGTACACCAGAACTATTTAATTCTGTTTTCTCATGTTCAAATCAGGCAAATCACTCAGCGGAAATACTCTATAATTTCACTGTGGTCAAAGAGGTCTCACCTTACTCATAGTCAGCTTTTCATTTTCTCCTAATCGTCTGTAGCAAAAAATATTATGTCGCTGTTTATCATTGAGAGCCCCTATTGGCAGTCAAATGCTTCCCCACAGTGTTGTTCAGCTATGTATGAATTTCAGTCTAGCAAGGTTATTTTATTTGCAAAGCATAGCTGAAAACCCATTCAACACAGTCATGTCCAGCTCCATCAGACCTAAGAGGTGTTTAAGATTTTTCTTTAGTCACAAACTAAACACAGGCTTGAAGGTTTACCTGCATATTTCAATGCTAAAAGCAAGTTTCGCACTAGTTGATTCCTCAGGGCCTAATGCCACGTAGCCTTGAGCAGAAACTGATTCCTCTGAAAACAGAGCATACCAATATCTCGCTTTCTTTTGGCAGTCATCTTCCCTCAGCAGAAAGTCAAGTGTTGCCTACTGAATTGTAGTGGCTGATCACAAGCTCTGCAAAAGCAATAAATGACTCTTAACTGCTTTCCATAAAGAGTGGATCAGCTGAATCTAGCTTCTGACAAAGAAAAGGCAGAATGAATGGGTTTCTGTTCCTTCTGGGACACCAAGAATCTGATGGAAAATACAAAGTGATTTGGAAACAGACTCCCATGTATGAAGCAGCGTCTGACTGCCAAATAAAACTAGTTTTCTTTTTGAAAACCTTTAAAATACATCTATCACACCCTGCTAGCCAGTACAGTTCTGTAAAACAATATAAATGTTGCACGAGTGGGGTTGGTTTAGCTCTTCAGAATAGGATGTAAGAATGGAGTTTGACACATCCCGTGGGTACATATTGGTGCTCCTTTCCTTGAAAAACCTTTAGTTTGCAGTGTAAATAAATAAGTCAGTTGTCAGTTGTTTCAGTAGTTGTCTAACATCAGCAGTAACAGTTGTTGTCCAGTGAAACAAAAATGTGTTGGAAATGGAGATACTTTATGAGAAAAGAAAGTTTATTTTGTGCCTTTCCCTCTCTTTTGACATTTTAAAAAAAGGACTGATTTTTATACCTGGGGTTTTTTTTATCTTGTCTTCCCTGCTGAGTTCTGTCTTCCAGTGCTTTGAATGAACACTTCAGGGCACCCTGAAGAGTGCTTTGAAGGCTTTGTCCGTTGGTGGTTGTTGATATGGGGGGTATTGATCCTTTAGTAAACAGATTTTGTTCCTGTTAGCTTTCCAAACATTGGAATGAAATAAATATTTCCTAGAACTAGCATAGATCAGTGACTTTTAAATCGTGTGGGTAGGAGGGTGAAGGCAGGGAATGGAATGAGTAAGCAGAAGACCACTTTCTACCTAGAAGAGCTGATTTTTGTTCATTGGATATTTACTATAGCTTCATTCTGAGCTCATCCCTAGGCATCTCACATGAAAACTGTTAAAATAGGCTTGACTCACCATTCTAAAATATATTCCAGGCCTTCTTTCTAAATCATAGAATACTCTAAATTGCCGTTCTGTTTTGAAAACAAAACAGAAGTCCTCTCACCACCTGAACACTTTTTTCCCCTTCGGTTCTGGCATTATGTCTGTTTACGTCAGAGACTGAAAATATCTGTTCTGACAAAACTGAACACAGTCCATCTGTTTTCCTTCAGCAGTAGCCACCTCCCTCCCCACTGTTCATCTCACTGCTGAGCTTCCCACCGTCCTCCCACCCTTGCCTCAGCTTAGGTGGCTGTCCTCTACAGTTGTAAGGAAATGGTTATTTTACTCTATATTTGCTTCCTTCCTGAGCATAGAGCTATTCTAGATGCCATATCAGGATTGTTCCTCCCTTGCCCTGCTCTTTCTGTTGGTGCCAGGTGTGAGGAAGCATCCTAGGTGTTGAATCTAGGATGGTTTTCAAGTTGGTCTTTGCATTTTTAGTCCGTCAGCTTCTAGTTCTGTGTTAACTTTCATACCAGAAACTTAGAAGTGATGTATCATCATTTTTGAACACAGAAACTGAAATTGCATAAACTGCATGACTCACAATAGAAAGTATTGACTGTATATAGAAGATATTGGCTGTATATAGAAGACAAATTCTTGGAAGCAGATGTAGAAACACAAACCTGACAGTACATACATAGCTATAGGCTAACACAATAATATAGGTTAAAAAAAAAGTCTAAAAAACAACAGGTAGAGAAGAAAATGCTGCTTTCTTACCCAGGTAAAAAGCAAGTTTTGACCTTTCTTAACAATGGAAGACTTTCCGAACATAGATGAGATAATGGGAAGTCCCACAAAAATTAAAGAAAATGGTATGACCTGGCAGTCTGGGTCAAGGTAAATCCAGATTAGTCAAGCAATCCAGGTCAGACTAAGTGGGGAATTAAATTCACATACCACCATGTTGGACTAGTCATCATCAAAAATGGCTATGAAATTCCTAAATTAAACCTTCATGAAAGTTGAGGAAACCTATCTAACTTACTGATTCATTCTGGTATATTATATAAATGTGAGCTCATAATAGGTTAATTATAACAGTAATTATTCATAATCACTCAATGGAACTGCACTGAATTTCCATGTCCAAATTTTGACAGTGGGGCAGTTGCAGGGGTGGCCTCTCTGAGAAGAGGCCTGGGGCTGCCCCATGCTGGACACAGATGGTTCCATCCAGCTCCAACAGATCCACTACAGCACACAGCTGAGCCCATCAACCAAGCTGGTGGCACCTCTGTGAAAACATATTTAAGAAATGGCAAAAATGCTGGAAAGAGAGAGAGGGGAGAAGAGAACAAAAGAGTGAGAGACAGCAGAGGGAACACCAAAGTCAGAGGAGGAGGTGCTCCTTGGCAAAGCAGTCACCACCTGAAGGGGCTGCAGCTCATGGAGGACATGCACCGAAACAGATGAAAAGACAAGGAAGGAGTGACAAACCCCTGCAACCTGATCGCAACTCTCCCTGGCCCCATGCTGCTGGCTGCCTCATAGAAGGGATTGAGTATAACCTGTGGCTATAACAAGGGGCAATAAATTGGCAATAAATGAAGTTAATTTTCCCCAAGTCAAGTCCGCATTGCCCATGACAATAACTGGTAAGTTATCTTCCTGCTCTTATCTTGACCCATGAGCTTTCTTGCTCCCGTTCTTCACATTTTCTCCCCCATCCCGCTGTGGGGGGCAATGAGCAAGCGGCTGGGTGGGTGTTTGGCTGCAGCTGGAGCCAACCCAGCAGAGGAACATGCACAAATTTCATTTTGTAGAAAAGTTCTTGGATAAATACGAGAACTGCCACAGAAGTAGGAAGGGTACCCCACATTTTCTGTCACTTTTTCTACAGATCTCATGCTGGACATCATATGCAACTCCATCACCGTAGTGCAAGCACAGATCCAAGAAGGCATATAGACAGTTTTACATGACAGCAGAACTTACTATGAGACCAAACTATACTGTTGGCTATGCATGTCTTTGCCAGGGCAGCAGGAAATTTTCGCTTGTGTGTCTTGATAACTGTTGAGCTTTCAGGCTTCTTCGAATACTGACTTGTGTTTTCCCATTTTAGACCACTGGTTATATTTTGCATGCTGCTATACATAAAAAATATTACTAATAATGCCACATAGTCCTTGCTTTGCTTCCTATGTTGTGCTATAGGCAAATGCTAGCTTTACTCAAAATGATGTGTTACTTTAAACAATCAGGGTACTTATGCTTTTAGAAAAAGTCTTGCTGTCTTCACAAGGCATGAAAGACATCACATTATAATCTTCATTCTTTGGTTTCATAATATAACAGTATCCACCTTCAGCAATGCTCAGTTTAAAAGATTTGCCTGTTTTTCAAGTGATGCTAAGCACACGTAATCAAGCATGTATATTAAAGTGATATTGAGAACTTGAAAAGCACATTATCTTCTTCTACTAATTAATGGACAAAGAAAAGCAAAATTAAACATTTCTAATCTGACTACTAACTATAATTGGAGACACATAATTAAATATAACCTAGCCCACATGTTTCAGTTGTGCATTTCAAAGCATGGTTCTAGTGCTCTGTGAGCACTCGGTGCTCTAGCAGGTGGCTCAGTTAACTTTTGAGGTCAGTGCCATCTCTGTAATAAGGGAAAACGGTCCCTCTCATTAAACACAATCTACATAAAATAAGAAGAATATAAAGTTCAACCCATCACCCGGGGGGGGCACTCAGCTAGTTTGAGAAGCTGCACACCTCAGCTTTTCTTCCTCAGGTACAGTGCCAGGGGGTAGAAGCATCCCAGCTGGCAAAGCCACCCTCAGGAGTGCCTTGCGGTGGCTGCCGAGGGCGGCGAGGCAAGTTGCTCAGCGTGGAGCACTGCTTCCCAATGCTCCCATCAAGCTACCTGACCCCACCAGCACCTGCTCCCCAGGGCCAGCTGCAAAGCGATGCACCCCACGTTTCCCAGCACTGCACCCGGCTGTGCGACCTGCTGCATGCTGTGTGAGTATGAGGCAGTACGGTTTATCGCAAATAGCCAAAAATTAATCTACTAACTGTATTCTACTTGTACAATCACAAACTGCAGCATACATGTCTAACAATATAGAAAGAAGCTGTGCCTCAGTTTTGAGCCATCAATACATAAAAATATTTTATAGGAGACAGAATAACAAAGATACTTAGCGTTTACAAAGCATTTTTATATACAGACTTAAGCTGAAGTGGACTTTTCACAGGGGAATGAGAGACAGGAAAAGTAGCAACTTGGCTGCATTTGCAGAGTGACACAGTGCCTTAGCCGGGACAAAATCTCAAGCCTCCTAAACTCCCAGGCTATTTCCTTCTCTTCAGATCTCAAAAATAACTCAAGTCACTTTGTATATTTGACAGGTTTACTGACAGGCTGTAATATAAGCAAACTACAGTTTAAAATGTTCCATTCTTTATTGACAACTCCTAATTTCTTTTTCATATAGGAAATAAAACAAATTTTGTTTTTCAATCCTTGCAGTGGGTAGAAATGAATAAACAAGAAAAAAAACCAACATATTTATACGTATGTGTATACATATCACAGAATCTCAGCTTGATTACTTAGCAAAAAGGGAGAATATGTTTTACCCCCTTCCAGACATTTATACTCATGATCTCTAAAACAAGTGGGGTTTAGGTTTCAGAAAGCCATTTCAAACTGCTATTCCTACCTGCCTTCGAGAAGCAATAGTGCTATTGAAACTCCTGTTAGTCATCTTGGAATTCACAGGCTTGCTTTGGCGAGCCACGTCATTCCTCCATGTCTTAGAGTTTTCTTTTGGGTCCGAAGGGATGGGGTTCAGGAACAGTATTCTAGCAATCAGGCCATAGAGGACAGTCGCCAATACCATTGGCACAACATAAAATATACCAAAGTCCATCATGTAGATAGGAGAGTAATAGCTCCTGGAGACCTTGTAGCCACAGGACACAACAGTAGTGTCTTTGTAGACTACCGTGTTAAGGTCTAGCAAGAAAAACCAGAGCATACAGTACATGGAGGTGAAAGCCCAGACAAAAATAATGATCTTTTTGGCTCTTGAAAAAGTGCATAGGAATTGAGCTTTGATTGGGTGGCAGATGGCTATGTATCTCTCAATAGTAAAGGCAGTGATGGAAAAAGAAGAGGCATTGATCCCTAGGTACTGGAGATAAGTGATGCAGAGACACCCCACGTAGCCATACACCCAGGATCTATACAGGCTTTCTGTGATATTGGGTAGTCCTGCAGCCACAAGCACCATGAGATCTGCCACAGCCAGACTCACCAGATAGCAGTTAGTGGGAGTTCTCATGTGTTTGGTTCTGAGGACCACCAAAACCACCATGATGTTGCCCACGATGCCCAGTCCGCAGATGAGGAGGACCAAGAGGATGGTAACCACTTGGTATTCAGCTGTAACGATCTCCTGGCTTGATAGTGGCAGCCCAGTTTGGTTCTGCTCATCCCCTGTGCCATTCTCCATCTTCACCAGCCCACTGCTGCTTCTGCCCAGCACTCGGTCTCAGCACATGTTGTCCATGGTCCCCTGCAAAAGGGTGAGCGGAGCAGAGCCTGGGTGAGCTGTAGCCCCAGAGCACATTCTTTGTGTAGTCACAGTCCCATTCCTCTACTGTCCTCCACTCACTGGAAAGCACCTGGACTTTCAGTCTTTGTAAATTCAATTACCAGACAGGTTAATCCCTCTCAGACTCCGGCTCACTCGCACAGGTTAAAAAGCTGTTTTCTCATGTGGAGATGGGAGCTTCCCCCCTGCAGAGGAGGAGGAGGAGGCGGCGGCAGGGAAAGCAGAGCCCTCCTGCACTGCCAGCTGGTTAAAGCATTGCACGGGACTGAGCTGTCTAGTCCAGGCAGACTCGAGCATCGCTGCTTTCCAGGAGGAGTCACAACGCACCGAGGGTGGAGACAGCAGCGGGAGGTGAAAGGAGAGTGATTTGTAAAACCCCACAGGTTTTCTTCTCCACGCTGCTCTCCCTCTCTGCTCACAGATGGCTATCCTGTGCATCGATCATATTGATCCGCCCTGGCAAACAAAGGGGAGCTTGACTGGCAACAAAAATACACCAATTTCGAAAATTCTGACTTCCCCCGTGTCCCTGTCCTTGTGAAAGTGATGGTAATTAACACTTGCCTCCTGCTTTGCAGGGAGCTGTAAGAGTCCTTTCAGAGCTGACAGAAAGAAGCGTATCCCAGGTTTTGCAAAGAGCAGGAAAAATTGAGTTCCTTTACTTTATTTTATAGACAATTCTATTCAAAACCTCAATTGTTATTGCTGTCATCATTCCTGAGCCTTTTCAGCTGTTTCGTGGATTGCAGCACAGCAACAATAAAACCATCAGAGCACAAATTGCTTCTTAATGAGATCAGTCACACACATGTGCACATGCACACACACACACAATTTCTAATCCACCACCGTTTCCTCAATGACGAGTCTTCCCTGGTTGAATAAACTCCTCCTTGTTCAGTCAGGTTGTGTAAAACCACAGACGAATCAAAGACTGGTGGAAATAACTGCTTTGAGGTGCACTGATGAAAGCCCCACAGATGCAGCAGCAGTAGTCACGAGCACAGCTGCACTTGGAGACGGATGCAGAGCTTTTCTGTCTCACTTGCTGGTGATCTTAATGCCTCACTGAGAGAAACCACAGCAAATCTTTCTGTAGGGCTCTGTGAAAGAGCCCATGCCGACTCCCCATCACAGTGTTTCAACCCATTGTTTCTCCTTATACTATTGTGTTAAAAGGTTGAAGATTAAATCTGCTTTAAAACGCTTTTTTTTCCTTGATTTAGGGCAATTTAGGGTTCAAAAAAATAATGTGTTGCACAACTGGGGAAAAACAACTTGGATTTCAAAACAGATTTCCATGTTAAGAGAGAGGGATTAGCATAGGCACATGATGTAATGTTTGCAAAGCTAGCATTTAAAATAGACTGAAACAGCAGGTGGTGACAAAAAGAGAGCATCACCTGAATAAGAGCTGGAAATCAGACTCAAACAATTTCAGAGGTTTGAAGCCACTCGGTTAAGTTTTCCAGTCATTTTTTCCATTTGCCTGTTCGCACTTCAGTTGTGATCAGATGCTTTTCATCTGTAGACCCCAAAGTACTTAATGAAGTAAAGCAAATATCATTATTCCTATTTAACAAATGAAGAAACAGGGATGAAAAGAATCCAATTCATTGCCAGTGGCATAGCAGTGGCCTGTAGGAAAATTCAGATTACTGGTTACTTGACCAGCAGTGTATCAACAGAATCATATCACGGGTCTCTTTGAGATTCTGCTCCATGCGATTTGCATATCCCGTTATTCTGGACATAGCCGAAGAGGAAGAAGGCCAGAGCTAGTGTGTTGCCTGGGTGTCAGAAAAAGGATTCCTCTCAGCTCCCTTCATACTTCACAACGTTTTATCCTTCAAACTGGACAGATTCCTCATTAGCACGTATGCTTTTAAAGCTATGTGGTGTTAGTGGGTGTAGCCCGAGATGCTCAACCTGATAGCATAAAACACACCAGGAGGGAGCCCAGGAGTGAACTATCACAGATTTAGTGTCAGTAATCAGGGACCCAGTAGGGATCAAACCCAGCAGGACATTGAACCAGAATTCATACAAGGAAACTGAGTTAGTTGACAGCCTGGATAAACTCCTTAACCCCCAGTGGCTTCAGCTGAGTCTGAAATTTTTGGCACCTCAAGAGTCAGATTTCTCTTTCAGTGCTGACTAATGCCTTTCTGTCACACCATCCCATCAAGAAGGCTTCTTCCTTATGTGTCCATGTATTCTTCTAGCTTGTTGTAGGCAATGTGGACAGTCTGAATTGGGGCTGAGGAACTAGTATGTCTGACAGTACGTAAGTGTTTGCAGTACCAGAAGTGTTGGAGAATGGCTCCGGGAACGGGGACATGAGTCCCTAGAAGAGCTGGTCGAAAGCATGTAGAACAGTCAGGCCTGGGTTAGCATAACTAGGCCTTTATCTTTGCTAAGATAAGCGAACTATGCAGGCAGCACTGTCAATGTCACAGTGACCCTGAGTACGGAATAATCAACTTTTAGGGCTCGGAGCCAGCACAGAAGGAGGATGTTGTACAGACTGTGAGAACCACAAAAAGGGGTGGTAGTATTAAAATGTAATCTCTAGAGTATAACCAATTATATCACTGTACGTGTGCATAATTAACATAGAGACTATAAAAGTAGCTGTGTGTTGTCAATAAAGTGAAGCTTGCTTATCATTCATATTGAATCGATGTCTTGTCTTCCTCCGCTCGTCACACAGAAGTAATGGCTGAGGACACGAGATGCAGAGAAGATGGAGTATATTTAATAGCCCACATGACTTTGAAGTGATTATGGGAAGTCTGGAAGATGTGCAAGAAAGGTATTATCTGATGATTGCCTCATTCCTCTGCGTCTGCTACTGGTCTGTATCAGAGATGGGGGAGACCATCTCGTCTCAGCCAGTAGTACTCTTTTTATGGCTTTTGGCCAAGTGTTGCATTCTGGTAAAGAAAAAAAGTATAGAGTTGACACTATAGGGCTATAGGGAAGTATATCTACAGGAGGCATTCCAAGGATTTTGATAGTATTGATTAACATCCTCTATGTTTCTTCCCATACAGTACTTCCCCAGCCTACAGTATTTCTGTAAAACCTGCAGTAATTGCAGAAGGAATTTCAAAACTATATGTATCTGTTCTATGTAATTAAATCATCTGGTGTCATGGAATTGGCACAAACATCATGTGGTGTACATTGCCCAATACATTAAAATTATTCTTTTAACATGATCATCAGTCAGAGATCAGATGCTAAATGTGGGAATCACTAAAAGATCAGCTTTTTTCTCCCAGTTAATGCTGCGTTAATGCAACCGTCAAAATACACTGGCTAGATTCAAAAGCAGTTCAGCATTAATACATGCAAGCCCGGCAGCTGTGCCAGAGAAATTTTTGAGAGCAGATGGGCCAGAGATCACTGTGAAACTTTTACTGCATATCTGTTACTCCATTTTATATGCATACCTGTTGGTCCAGGCATCAGTTGACATTACATGAACAAATGAGTACAGATGCAGTTAACATGTCCACAACAATGGGTAGGAAAACAAACCCCTGAAATGTGCTGACTCTTGCTAATATATTTCCATTGGTACAACCCTTTGGGTAGGAGGAAGAGGAGGAAGCATCATGTTGATACACCCTGTGCTGTATACCGCTTAACCGACAATATTCTTGTCCAATTTTTTTCCCATTTGTCTCAATTAAAATGTGTCTCTGCTCACTTGAGGCACAACAAACCCATAATAAACTGTCTCATAACATTAAGCACATGCTGATATGGAACAATGAATCACTATAAACACTTCACCCCACCAGCTATAAATTACTCTTAATTCTGTTTCTCTAACTCAGATCACTTCCCCAGCTGGCCTTTTCTCTTCTAAGAAATGACTCCGCAGAAATGGTAATTTCATACTTTATTACCTGTCTGTACTCAGAGTTCATAAAAAATCATAAGTAACTTGGATTCTTTACTCTGTGTGCACCTCTGAGGGAGTGCTGAGCACTTACTGCTATACAAATGTCCCCAAGGCTACAGTCTGCAGAGAACAAAAGTCACCATCGGTGTAACTTTAGTACCATCCAAAGGCTGGCTTTTAAAGTTGGTAACTAACTACTGGCAAGATCAGCTCCAAACGTGTTCTGGATTTACACTAAATGTTGTAGTAACTGTGGTCAACTAGAACTTATTCTCCTACATCTGCTGCACAACATAGCCATGGTTTTGTGCTAACGTAGTGAGCCTGCGGCAAAGCACTTGGTTTGTGGGACAAATCTGCACCCGGAAAAGCCTTTAATGAGTAAAGATTGTGAGGGGACCAAACACCTTTTTGGTGAGATAAATCTCATTACCCAAGGCAGTGATAATTCTTTCTAACTAATTTTTTTTGCTGCCTGTCACCAAAGAATATATCCACTGAAGTACTGCTAAAATTCTAGGTGGGTTTTCCAAAAGTGCCGAAGTGATTTAGCGCTTATGATAACTTGGGGTTTCCTACATGTATCTGACAAATTCTATCTGATTTAGGGCCCTTTAATCTGCATGAAAGTGCAAATCCTGTTTCAAAGGTGAGTTTTTTTGTGTCATCTTTGTTTTCTTTTAATCTTCATGTTGCACTGGTGTTGGCTGTTAGTTCAAGGCAAGTAATAAGGAATTTTAAACTTAATTGTTCTAAAAACCTAATTGTCACAAAAAGTAAGAAAAAATGGATTTAAGCAATCAGTTGCCTCACCTGGCAAATTTGGTTTATCTATTGCCTATCAACAAGGTCACTGGTAACTATGGTTTGTTGAGACAGATTTGGCATCATGTGGTAAAGGAGCCTGGAAGGACTTTAAAGAGGTTTACTCTTCACTAATTTCTGTCAACTCAGGCAGAGACAAACTGTTACAAGAACCTGATGAAACAGAAGGAACTTTTCCAGAATAAATGTAGAAATCCCACAAAAGAATGAGTGAGGAAGACTGCTTTCAAGAAGTGTTTTGATTTTCTGAATTATCTGCATTCACTTGGATTTACCTCTTAAGACACTATCAGCTAAAGTCAAAATCATCACAGAAAAGTGATCTGAAGAAAGAGGGAGTGCAGTTCAATAGGGGCAAACACTAGCAGGAGCAAGCAGGTACACAAATTCAATGTGTATCAACTGGCAGGAGAACCGTTCTGTAGCTCATCTGATCCCAAGCTATACATCCATCAGTACAAAGTGCTGATGAGAAGCTGTTGTGAAATCAAATCTGGAGCATGTCAGCAGGAGCATAACCAACATGATATATGACCTCGTCCCTCACTGGTCTGTGTCTAGTTTTGGCAGGCACCTTCTGAGATGCGGATACAACTCAGAGAGCTAGATGAAAGATCTATGACAGCAAGACCAATGGGAAAATAATGAACAAATCTAGGTCATCTGCCCTTCAGAAGAAAAGATTGAGGCTGCAAAATAAAAACAAATAATCTATTTTCCACATCTATGATAGAAATAATTATCTGAAACAGCAACAGAGAAGATTCAGGTTGGAAAAACCTTTTACCAATAAAGATTGCATAATTTGCCACTAAACAGGCTTTGGAACAGACTCTGTGTGGAAGCTAGAGGCTTCAGCATTAGGGACAGATAAAAAGCCACCTGTGTTTGATTCCGCCTGGGAGTAGTAGGACGGGCTGGGTGCCCTCTGATTCCATGACTGTAATCACTGGGCATACCTGTGTTCATTTGCCTTGTGCCTTCCTAAAAAAGAAAAGTGGGACACAGAGACTCAAGTTTTCAATGGGATTTGGAAGATCCTCAGGTGAAGGTTAGGAAAGACAGAACTACCGTCAGGACTCCAGTAACTGGCAAAAGGTCCCTGCTACCTGGTGAAAAGCTCAGTCATAACATTGGTGCCTCACTGTTCAAAGCAAGGAGAAATGTCTAAACTCTGCCAGCCTTGCAAATTATGGGCATGTGCTCTAAAAACTGAGGTTCCCTATGCTGGGAATTTCAGTCCTGAGAAATTCAGTCCCTTTCCCAGTGAGCCAGAAAACATCCAAAAAGGGAAGTTTGGACAAGTCCCTGACAAGGACCACAGGGCCTCTACTGATCCCTCTGCTCTGCCACGATGCCATGGGATGGGTATCTACATTTCAGTGGCACAGATATAAACCAGAGCAGGTGAAGAGTAGCAGAAGAAAGAGTCATGGTATGACCACCCTTTTAAGGGATTAGTGTTTTCCAGACTTTTCTGCAAAGCTCTATGCCCAGTGGTGTTGAATGCAAGTTACAAATAAAGTTTACAATCAAGGATAATGGATTTTTTGTATATCACATTTGTTATCCTGCCATTTGCAGCCCAAACCTCTTGTCTGAGTATGATCATTACAAGACTTGCTGTCTAATAAAGCAGTGACCAAAACAATCAAAAGTACTCGTGACGCTTTAATACTGGCCCCTCAGGTCTGGGAGAAAATTTAAAACAGAGAGATCATCTGCCAGTTAATTTTAATAGGGCTGTGTTCATCTGAACAGCCTAAGGTCCTGAACCTGCCTGTTTTCTCATTTTGGAAAGTGGTTTTTATCTGCAAAGAAAAAGAGACAATAGGTATCAAAATGTTATTGTGATTTCCAATAAAAAGCACTAGAAATATAAAGAAACTGTCATTTTATAACAGTGTCAAGGAAAAAGAAAAAACCCGCCCTGGGATATCAGTTATATAAAGGAATATAGCTTAAAATGTACCAGAATATATTTCCTTTCAATATCTTTAATATACTGAGTACTGTATAGATCACAGAAAAAAAAAGCTGATTGATAGCATTTGCATAAATGTGTTCGGTTGTGCTGTGCATGGAAATAAATGCTGCAAGCTCCAATGGTAATTTAATACTATTTTAAATTAATCAGGATGCCTAGAATTTCACTTAAAATACTCACATTTTCCAGGTGTGCTTAAAAGAGCTATTAGCTATATAGGCTCAGTGTACTGGATGCAGATAAAAAGGGTTCTGGCACTAGTACCTTTAACTTTAGCATTCAGTTGACCTGACAACTACAAAATAGTATTGACCACTAAAAGAAAGGGGTATTTCTGCAAGTAAGGTACGATTCCAAGTATATTATGTACAAATGATTATTCTCTTTAATAACATATAAAGAAACCATGAAAGTTGCTTATTAGTTTGGATTTTACTATTTTTACACTAGAAGTGTTGTCTCATACTGCATTTCAACAAATGCTTTGCACAGCTGTCAAGACAAGCATCTTTATGCAAGAATAATATTTTCATTCTGGAGCAATTTTTTGAAGGGATTAATTGGACAATAACAAGCCACACTAAGAAAAAGGCATGACTTACGACACCTAAAATGTGCACATGTCAAATGTTGTAGACAAAGCACTCTAATTGTGTGATTTCATGCTCTTTGGGGTCTCATTTCTTTTATTAAAACTGAGATGAGGTTAGCAGCCATCAATGAATTTTAAACTCAACAGAACATTACGCAGAGCTCATTGTTACATAGATAAGCAACTGCTCTTCTTATTCTAATAGTTCCTTCAGAAATCAGTAAACTTATTATATGCATGGTGCAGTTGGATTATCTTTTCAAGACCCAAGCAGATATATCATAACGATTATGTTTTAAATAATAACTTATCTGCTTGTAAAATTAAGTTCCATTTCTCTTTCCATGTACTTCCCATGTTTTCCCATGTAGCAATGGACCACTCGGTGGATAAGACACTGGCTGGATGGTTGCACTCAAAGAGTTGTGGTCAATGGCTCCATGTCCAAGTGGCGAGCAGTGACAAGTGGTGTTCCACGGGGGTTGGTACTGGGACCGGTGCTGTTTAACATATTTGTTGGTGACATAGACAGTGGGATTGAGTTGCACCCTCAACAAGTTTGCCAATGACACCAAGCTGTGTGCCATGATTGAAATGCTGGAGGGATGGGGTGCCATCCAGAGGGACCTGGACAGACCTGCGGGCCCATGCGAACATCATGAAATTTGAGCAGGCCAAGTGCAAGGTCCTGCATGTCGGTTGGGGCAATCCCATGCACAAATACAGGCTGGGCGGAGAACAGATTGAGAGCAGCCCTGAGAACGACTTGGGGGTGTTGGTTGATGAGAAACTCAGTATGAGCTGGCAATGAGTGCTCACAGCCCAGAAGGCCAACCGCATCTTGAGCTGCATCAAAAGAAGTGTGGCCAGCAGATCAAGGGAGGTGACTGTGCCCCTATAGTCCACTCTTGTGACACCCCACCTGGAGTACTGCATCCAGCTCTGGAGCCCCCAGCATAAGAAGGACATGGACCTGTTGGAGTGAGTCCAGAGGAGGGCCACAAAGATGATCAGAGGGCTGGAGCACCTCTCCCATAAGGACAGGCTGAGAGAGTTGGGGTTGTTCAGCCTGGAGAAGAGAAGGCTCGGGGGAGACCTTATAGCAGCCTTCCAGTATCTGAAGGGCAGCTACAAGAAGGCTGGAGAGGGACATTTTACAAGGGCATGTAGCGAGCGGATGAGGGGTAATGGCTTCAAACTGGAAGAGAGGAGATTTAGAATGGATATAAGGAAAAAAATTTCACTTTGAGGGTGGTGAGGCACGGGAATATATTGCCCAGGGAAGTCGTGGCTGCTCCATCACTGGAGGTGTTCAAGGCCAGGTTGGATGGGGCTTCGAGCAACCTGGTCTAGTGGGAGGCGTCCCTGCCCATGGCAGGGGGTTGGAACTATATGATCTTTAAGTTCCCTTCCAATTTAAACCATTCTATGATTCTACAAAACTCACACCCAACTGAGAATCGGGATACAGAGCAAGAAAACCAACAGTACCTACCCCTACTCCTACAACACAACAGTGAATAACTACAGGGTGGTTTTAAGTTTTGACTCACACATTTCAAGAAAGGGAGAGAAAAGACAAAATAGAAACTAAAGACACATGCATTTGACAACAAAAAGTCCCAGAAAGAAAAACAAAGGAAAAAACACTTGTCTGTTTTGAATCAAACACAGAAAAAAAAGAGTGTTTTTTTTTATTTTGTGCTTTCAGCAGTGCATCAGAAAGACTTATGGTAGAAGAAAAACACCAAAGGACTTGAGGGACAAACCCAGTGATAAGACGGTGACAGAAAGAACATCACTGAAGAAAACCAAGAGGCTACAAATCTGAATTTTAAAAAAGAAACACAGAGCCATTGGGAGAGAACCTGGAAGACCTGTGTCAGCCACATCAGAAAGGGGATTGAAAGAAACAACTAAAGATTAACTATCTGTGTATTTATCTGTCTCTCCTCTCTGTGTTTACCAACAGAGCATTTTCAAGGCATTTCAAGGCATCACACCAAAGCTCCCCATTTGGAGGGAACTTCAAAGGATTTTGCCCCAGTACACCATTTCTGTCTCCACATTCTGCCTAAGCTCAAGATCCAGTGGTGCTTCTCATAGCAGCGGTAAGGTGTAATGGTGTGGCAAATGCCTTATGGAGCATTTTATCTTTGGAAAGTTATGCAAGTTATAACTCATCCCTACACCCGCCTGGGGAGGCAAACAAGGAAATTAGGTGTGCAAGCTCAGCATTCAGTAGAAGTCAGCAGGAACATCTAGGCTTGGGACAAAAGATTTACTGATCCTCAAACCACTGCCTTAACCAGGAGAGAATACCAATTCTTCTTGGGATGATTTGTTCCAAATGCACATCACTGCAATAATTTATTGGGTCAGTTCTGGCTGCTTATGGGCGTATAGCAGATACATCACCAGCCTGAGGATGTAAGCAATGTGGTATGGGTGAAAGAACGAAGTCAGAAATCATGGCTTGGCTGCAAGCTAATCATTGCTATACCTGATTAGGTAAATGTTTCAAGTCATTATGGCAAGTACTGAAGGGAAAAGGATGAGTCACTTTGCTAAAATGAAACTTGAGTACAGAGAGTAGCTGGGCAATTGGGTTAGTGTTATCCAAAGTTAGTTAGAGATTAACCTATGAATTTTAAAAGTTTAGTTATTTTGAATTACTTCAAGGTCAATCACATTGATTGCTAATGATGCAGATATTTTTCTTGAAAGTCTTTCCCTACTGTATCCCTGGAAGCAGATGCCTGTATACAGCATCTCATTATGTGTTGGTTTTTCTGCAACACTATTTATCAGCTCTTGCAGGTAGAAAGGTGAATAAGCTAACTATTTTAGAAGGCACTTTGAATGTAATACACAAAACTTTGGCTTTTGTTTCACCCTTTAAAAGCAATCACTGTTCTTCCTTCCCTGAAATGCTGAGATTTTAAAATAGTGTTAATTCAATTCCCTCTTGAATATAGGCCACCTCACTTTTAAAAGTAAAAAGGTTTGTAAAATTGTATTTAAAATTTTATCCCATGTCTGAAATGGATGCTACCTTGGGAAAATGCTGGAGTGGTGGTGGGAGCTCACAAGGGAACATTAGAATTTGAGTCAACTGGTGGACATTCTCCTCTGCTAAGCTGTCGGCATCACAGAAAACAATAGAAGCCCCTACTTCTCCCACATGGGCTTTCTTGAGCTTTCATCCCAAAGTAACACTGCAGAAGCTTGGCATTCTTCTGGTTTATATTAGGTATTTTCATCCTTTCAACATTTATCAATGCTATTTGATAATACATAATTTCAAAGAAGAAAACGTATACTGTCAAAGTCTGCTTTATTTCTTATATATACTTTGGATTAAAATTGTTGCACATACTTTGAAATATACACTGGAAAGCTTTTGTGTTTATGGGTAAAAAGTAGACTATACTCCCAAATTATTAGTAAAAAGCAAAGTGTTTTATGATTATGCTGGAATCTCATACTGTGAGGCTTAGATTCTATGAGCACGTATGTATAATTTGGCATTAACATTAATTGCCTATAAAAGAAATCCAATATTTGAAACAAAAAAATATAGTAAATACCTGAAAGATCAAAACACAAATCTTGTCTTTGGTGGTTATGAGTTTTAGATCTCACAGATCCCATAGTTTTACTTCAAGGGCAGAACTTCCTAGTATCTATGTAAAACCAATTTTCTTTCATCTGCTTTGTATCTCTAGAGAACCTCAAGTCAGGAGAATAAACATTAGTTCTACCATGATTCTGCATAGAGTTTTGTCATAAAGAATATAGTTGCTTGTCTATTATTCTAGAGGATAAAGTAATGAATAATCAGACAGAATTTCAGGACATTCATTTAATTTTGCTTGTAGTAGAACGACTTGTCATAATGCAGCACACTACCAGCTCCTTATGCTCAGAAGAAATGCAACACAAGGATATTAAATCATTCATTAAGGTACTATATTTTGATAATGCTTAATGCAAATGCTTCCTTGCTGTGAAAATTACTCATCTCACCTGAGTACCTTGATTACCAGCAGGCAGTTTGGTACACCCATAATGATATGCTCAGCAGGTTCAAAATGCTAATCTGGTAGTTGGGAAGAAGGTTGACTCATTTGGTCTTGCAAAGCAATTGACAGCTAAGCTCTTTATTCCTTGCTCAATAAATAGCTCAATAAAATCTTAGAAAAAGACACTAGAAAACAGCATCTGAGAGAGCAGCTCTCAGCTGGTGTGACAGCAGTCTGGGTCCAGATGAAGCACAGACTATCAGCTGCCAAAGTATGGACGAGATCATCAGATTGGTTTGAGGTTTATGGGGCCAGATTCCTAACTGATGTAAAGCTTGGTAACTCCTTCCTAACTAGCAGTGAAAAAGTGAGTTATGCCAAAAAACATGTAAGCATCTGGTGTTTGACTAACCAGGTGTGCTCAGTTATTTCCTACCAATCGCTGTAAACACTATGGAAGAGACCCACGTGGAAGATGGGAGTTTGTGATCCCAGTGGTGTCTTTAATAGAATGTGGTAAACAACTTGCTGAGAAGACTTCTGGCAGTCACCTGAAATGGTTGGTTGTGGGTCCCTGCTTGCTCAGCTACAACAGAGAGCAGCCAGAAAGCAGTTAGTATAAGCATATGAAAACAATACGCTGTTCTGTGCCCTTGGCTTCGTCTTGTATGCTCTACTAATGCAAAGGCAGTGGAAAACAGGTTTATACCATGACTTCTTGGTGACCACTTGGTGGATAAGGAACTGGCTGGATGGCCACACTCAAAGGGTTGTGGTCAATGGCTCAATGTCCAAGTGACGAGCAGTGACAAGTGGTGAGCAGTGACAAGTGGTGTTCCCCAGGGGTCTGTAATGTGACCAGTACTGTTTAACATCTTTGTTGGTGACATGGACAATGGAACCAAGTGTACCCTCAGCAAGTTTGCAGAGGACACCAAGCGGTTTGGTGAGGTAGACACGCTGGAGGGAACGGATGCCATCCATAGGGACCTGGACAGGCTTCAGAGGTGGGCCTGTGTCAGCCTCATGAAGTTCAAGCAGGCCAAGTGCAAGGTCCTGCACATGGGGTGGGGCAATCCCATGCACAAATCCAGGCTGGGTGGAGAATGGATTGAGAGCAACCCTGAGGAGAAGGACTTGAGGGTGTTGGTGGATGAGAAACTCAACATGAGCCAGCAACATGCAGTCACATCCCAGAAAGCCAACCGCATCCTGAGCTGCATCAAAAGAAACATGGCCAGAAGATCAAGGCAGGTGATTCTGCCCCTCTGCTCCACTCTCATGAAACCCCATCTGGAGTACTGCGTCCAGCTCTGGAGTCCTCAGCACAAGAAAGACATGGACCTGTTGGAGCATGTCCAGAGGAGGGCCACAAAGATGATCAGAGGGCTGGAGCACCTCTCCTATGAGGATAGGCTGAGAGACTTGGGGCTGTTCAGCCTGGAGAAGAGAAGGCTCCGGGGAGACCTTACCACGGCCTTCTGGTATCTGAAGGGCGCCTACAAGAAAGGTGGAGAGGGACATTTTACAAGGGCATGTAGCGAGCGGATGAGGGAGAATGGCTTCAAATGGAGGAGGGGAGATTTAGAATAGATATTAGGAAGAAATTTTTCACTCTGAGGGTGGTGAGGCACTGGCACAGGTTGCCCAGGGAAGTTGTGAAGGTCCCAAGCCTGGAGGTGTTGAACGCAAGGCTTGGATGGGGCTTTGAGCAACCTGGTCTAGTGGAAGGTGTCCCTGCCCATGTCAGGGGGTTGGAACTAGATGATCTTTAAGGTTCCTTCCAACTGAAACCGTTGTATGGTTCCATGATTCTTGCACATGACACTGAGTAATGATGAGGGCATTTTTAGAAGGGCACAGAGATACTGCTATAGCTGAGCAGAGGGATCTCTAAAATGGGTTTTGTAGAAACACATACAACCAGGATGACAGAAACAGCTTCCATATTAGTTTCAGTGCTACTAAATACTTCTGCTGGGAAGAAAAAAAATAACAGTTGTAGTTTGTCATTTCAAATACTGAAGTATTTCTAATAAACCAAAAAAGAATTGTGTTCTATCATTCAAAACAAATCTATTTCTTCATAACTTCTGAGCTTCATGAAAGTTTTGAAAACAACTTTGGGGATTTCACTTTCACTTTTTTGAGTGTGTTTGCTCTTTAACACAAACTGTGAATCACAAAATCACCTACCTATCTATATTTAATAAGTAGAACAAACAGTAGGTTTGGAAATGCAGTTGAGAAGAGCCAGAGAGCGGTTGTTGCTAGAATTAGAGTGAACCCATGGCAAAAGCAGAAAGAAATGGCAGTATGATGCTTTATTTTGCCTTCTGTTGGGCCTGGACCAAATTAGAGTGGTTCAGAATCTAGCCCACTGATTTTCATTCTGGTATGAGAAAGGATTGAAGCTTGTGCCTCTTCATCTGTTTGCTTGTTCAACCTAAGTAATTCTTAGAAGCTTTAATGAACTTCAAATACATTTGACAGAAAGGTTAGCTGTCTCAAATACATTAAAGCTGATAAGTATTAAAATTGGATCAGAATTTGTGCCTTGTTAGGCACCAAAGAATTTAACTAAAAGATGCATTTCTGCAAAGAACCAGCTACTTTATTTCTGCTGTTCAGAGAACTGCTCACTTGATTTTGTAGGTGTAGATTTGATAAATACAATGCGACAATGCAGTGATTTATCCATGTGAAACAGCTAATTAAAAAACCCACAGTGATAACAGACAATCAGAGGAACAAATCACTTATGTTATTAATTAGAGATAAGCAAATAGGTCTGAATCAAACAAAATCAACTCAAGCAGTAATCCCATGAGATAAAGCTGAACAAATGTTGTTTCCTTCCTGGAGATTTGATTTTGTTTTCTTTTATTCTTCTATTGCTTAGAATGCAGAGATGCAAAAAATGGTAAGTTTGCTCCTTTTGAGCTTCATTCATTTCTGTTATAATTGTATTGTGAATGAACAGTGGGTATGTAGCTAACATCTGAAAATAGCTTTAATTCGCTGTATAACACCACAGCTATATTAACATCCTTTAGCCAAAGTGAATGTCTTCATTGGGAGATATGCAAGACCACATTTTTCAGATGTATTAGATGTATTTATATGCATTATTATGGAACTAATAATTAAGAGTTGATGCATTATTTTACCAGACTGTAAAAAAAAAAATACTTTTGTTAATGGATAGATGATAGTTTGAAAGGTAATTTTCTAGCATAGCTCTTTCCCTCCACTCCCCCCTCATCCTTCTTCCTCTGTAAACCCCTCTATGACTGTGTATGGCACAACACACACTCTTCCCTGCAGTTTTCCCCCTTGCCCTTAGCTCTAAAGGCTTGTTACGTTTTGTGGACATTTTTCATAACCATCTTAACAGGGAGGACCATAGGCTATATTGTCAAAGACGGGTTCACAGCAGTGCGCATCAAGCTGGAGATCTGCTTCCTCTGCTCCGGCTGCTTTCGGCACAGCAGGACGGAGCAGGGAAGAATAAGGTCTGTCATGTTCCCCCCTGATGCGACACAGTCAAAGCTGTACCTCAAACCAGGAAAAACAGGCACATGGGGTTGTTACCCATCCAGTTGCAAAGCTTAAGACGGTGAAAACAGTGGGCAAAAAAATACCTGCTGAGTTGACTTCAGCATAGTATCACCTCCTGTGGAGGTTTAGCTGATTATGGTGCTCTACCTTTTTTTTCCGAAGTGATCAGTAACACAGTGGGGTGGTGGTGGCTCAGATGTAGCTTCCTCGTAACCTGTCAACAGAGAACATAAGTACCAGGCAGTAAAACATTTTAAATTGGACAGAAATGGCCGTATGAACCAGAGTTCAGTCACTGAAATGAATGAACGACACTGCAGTCCCTAGCAGCCATTTCAGTAATTTTATAGTGTATGTAGATTTAAGAGTTCAGTGGAGTTGTTCATCATTTGTCTCTTGCGATCTTTTGGTTTTATCTTCCAGGTGAACTGCCAGACTCAGTTGTCGTGTGTTAGTAATCAGAAAAATTTATATTAGCACCACAGGCTAAAATCAACTCTCCATAAATACCACCAGAGCTGTAACAGGGAACGATAGACTGTCTCCCTGACGTTGCTTCCTACTTGCATAGCGTATGTACGATGAACGAGATCATGAGGGGATATAAACAGCAGTTTCTGTTATTTGCCAATAACATGGGAGAATAAATGGCTTTACTGAGAAAAAAACAACCATCAAACACAGGTTCAGAACTTATGACGTAACACAGAAGGGATGCTTCACACTGCAGCTTCTTACCTCACGCATAGAGTCTAGACAGGTTGATACTGTTCTTGAGGACAGGGAGAAATAAGGGACTGGAATAAAACAAGGAAGAAGGAAACAAGAAACAGTAGGTGAGGACATGGGTACCAGCAGCAACGGCTGTTATAGCCTGAAAGAAATGTTAATCCTGCACCTCTAGACCTGGTTGAGCATCATCATCCCATAAATCAGTGGTGGAGCACCTGTACAGGCACGGCTGGCAGCGTGCAGCCCCAAGGATGTGCTGGGCACGGTGCCCAGCTGTCCCAGAGGTGCAGCCCAGCAGCACCCACCCCTGAGACCTGGCTCACCACGGACACTCTCAGTCCGACATCAGCCAATAAGGCATCTTTAAGGGACAGCCTGGCTGTTCAGGGGGATCCTCGCTGCCTTCTGCGGAAGCCTTTGAACCAGCAACAGAAGGGGATGATAAATAACTACTAAGGAAACTTGAGAGGAAAAGATGTGGGGACAAGCAACAGGGGAAGAAATACAGCCAATGACCACATTTTAGAGAGCCAGGAGGGTTAAGAAAGCCACGTAAGCCAGAAAATAAAGAAACTGGGGGCGGGGGGGGGGAGCCCGACATGGGCCTGGGAGTGGGTCTTGACAGCAGCACTGGAAAGAGGATACAGGCTGTGGGGGAACCAAGGAAGAGAGCATTTGCTGGACAGTTTGCTATGCAGAACAAAGCCAGCAAGACCTCCCAGATCAGGTGCTGGGGGCTGGTTCTGTCCCCGCCACTCAGCCCATTCGTTTGTGGGGGCCCAGCCCCACCAGCCCCACCACGGGTGGTCATGGAGAAAGACCTGGAAGGCTGCACACCCTCGAGAAACACAGCCCGCTACCATGTGGTGGTTGGTCCTCAGCATGCCACATGTGGGATGCAGGGAAAGAAGGCCCGGATCGTGCTCTGCAAAAATCAATAGTGAGTGCTGGATAAGTTGGTCAGTTTAGTCACAGTGACACTGTGCTGCAGGTTTCAGGTTCAGAGGTGAGCAGAAAGCAAGCCAGATAGAGCATTTTTTCCTCCCATGAACAGCCAGTGAAACAGAAAAGGAGTGGAGCAGCCATTCAGGCAGGCTCAGCACTTGTCTCAAACAAAACCCTCGAGGTACTGGATGGGGTAGTAGCTGCATGAAGAGCTTCCTTGCCTTCCTCATCCTAGGGACAGACACTTTGAAAAAGTAACAGACCAAGAAAGAGTCCTTTCCTGTGCTTTCTTAAAAGCATTTCCAACGTTGTCTTTCTTCAGTCCTGCTTATGGGGCAGTGGTAGCCAAGCCAGGTGTGACTCTCACCTGATACCAGCCAAGCCCCAATTCTGCTTTCCTTGACATTAGGGAGAGAGGATGATTATTTGCACTGCTCTGTGAGTTCTTCAGGTGGATGCTCTTTCATTTTAACAGTTGCTTCTTGCCTTGGTCATAGCTGACATTTTCCATGCTGTATGAGTTTTCATAGTCAGTCCATAGACTTCTGCAATGCTTCTGAAATATGTAACTGTATGGTGTATGACAAAGTCAATGCTGGGCTTCCAGAACCAAATTCTCTGCCAGTCTCAATTCATTGAATTAGATCTGTTGGCAGCAAATTTGGCACTCCTTGCAAGCAGGAGGCACCAAAACCAAACCTCCCCTCATTGTTTTTGAGAAACCTGTCAAAAAAAGCTTCCTCTTGAAGGCTTGGCTAGGTGTTTTCCGTGTGAAATGAAATCCAGACCTTAATGGACACATTGCTTCAAAGAATCTTACTAATAAAATCTGTCACTATTTGCTCATTTAGGTGGTTTCAGCATCCTCTCTAATGTGGCCATTCCAACCACAGAAATTAGGTGGTGTTGAGAGCCGTGAGCTGCATATTAGGAGTTGTTACCATTGCATCAGTGCTTCAGATCTTTTCAGTCCTCTGTGTGTTTCTGTGGGTGGGTGGGTGGCTGGGTGCAGAAACATGAGTGGGTGTGTGTCAAAGGCACACAGAACAGCTTGAGGAGCCAAAAGCTGGTTGGCCCTCTCTGCAACCAAAAGGATGAGTACAAGGGTTATTTATTTGATGCTGATTATGATATGGCTTACATTGCTTGTTTATGCTGTGCTGCCAGAGACATAGCACAGGGAGGAGCAGTACATGCAGCAAGTCTTCCAGGAAGGCTGCTCGACCCAGAGCCCAGAGCAAACTTCCTGGAAGAAAATGTTACACTTTCAAGCAAGTCAGACAAATCAAAGCATCATTTAACTTAGATGCAGTGAGAGAAACACTGCTGCTCACTGGTAAGTTTTGCTTCGAAGAAAAGGAGGAAGAAAAGCTGAACAACTCTTGCTTTATGTTTCAATTTGTCCTTTTTACCTCTGCAATAAAATAGTACAAGAAACCACCTGAAATACCAAGAGTCACTATTCACTGTCTTTTGGGAGAGCAGGTACTAGTAGTTGATAAAAAAAACAAAACTTTTCTACTGCAATTAATCATGTTAGACAGCAATGTGCAGAAAGTGTTTATCCGCGCTGCAGTCACACCGGCATTCAGAGTAGCATTTCTGCATACACTGCCATGGGTACACTTTGTCCTTGCACTGCTCACACCCTCCCCAGCTGCAGTTTACTACTCCCCAGTAGCTCTGTATAGCCGTGAGCCCCAGGGCTCAGATCCTGTCCATCCTCCACGGGAATTCCACATTTGCCTCCCCTAGATGTGGTATATGTCCATATGCTGTCCCCAGGTACTTAATGGGAGAGTGCAGAGGCAACAGAGCCGGACTCCTCGCAGAGGTGCACAGTGGTAGGACAAGAGGCAATGGGTACAAATCAGAATGTGGGAAGCTGATTGGATGTAAGAAAAAACCTTTCTGCCATGAGGGTGGTCAAACAGAAGAAAAGAAATCAGAGAGATTTGGAGACTCCATCCTTAGAGATATTCAGAACTTGCCTGAGCAGCCTGATCCACCTGTGAATGCACAGGAGGTTGGACTAGATGATCTCCAGAGGTGCCTTCCCACCTGTCTGCTTCCATGACACTAAAGGGAGATGCTGGAAAAGACTCTGGTGCATTCCTGCTCAGAGTATGGACCCCACAGACTGGGAGGCTGTGCCAGGACCTATGTTTGGGTGCAGAGCAGATCTGAGCAGAGTCTAGAGAAGGTTCACACCCCAGTGCATGTATGATGTGAAGTCAGGACACAGTAGAGCATCACAAGCAAGAGTACCAAGGTTAGTTTTTCTTGTATATCTTTTGCAGGTGCATAAGATTCTGTTTTTTTGTCAGGCCCTTATCATTTTTCAAGTAATCGCAGAGAAATAGTGTGTCATAGATAAGTGACAAGGCTTGGCTGTTTTTTAAAAACGACGTGCCACCTTTGCAAGTCAGTTAAGTGACACCCTTGTTGCCACACGTGCAGAAGATAGAATCATGGAATCATAGAATCATTTAGGTTGGAAAAGACCCTTAAGATCATTGAATTCAGCCATAACCTAATCCATGTCACGGAAAATGACATTCAGCTGAGCAAAGAAAAGCAACATTTACCTAACACAAACAACAAAATGTGAAATATAGTTCATACAAACAAGCAGTTCAGAACCCCAGGATTTAAATTAAACAAACACAAAATGTCATCTCAGAATAAACACTGCTTATATGAGAATTTGTGACTCCAGGCCCCAACAGCACCTGAGATGAAGCTGTAGCAAAAACGCAGAGGCGGAGTGTGAGTTGGGCATATTTATTTTCATTTAACACTCCAAAACCAGAGCTATTTTAGCCAATTTATAACAGCTTTTGTGAACCTTATTGTCACTTCACACTCCCAAAGCTGGACAGCATAATGACGTGAGCCTATAATGGACTAAAATAGCATTTTTTTTTCAGTTGCTGCATGTTCAGTTTTTCAATCAACCTCTCAGTTGCTGTGGCCATTTGCAGCCATAGAAGTTGTTTGTCCAAGATGGTCTTCCTTTGGATTTCACACCATTCTTAGGGCCATTAAGGAAAGTCCTTTAATTCAGTATGATTTTTTTTTTTTCTGATGGAATCAGCTCATAAAGGTAGTAGTAATCCTTAGAAAAGCTCCACAAGACCTAGCACTGCACGTGAGTTTGAGGAGACGTGGCATATACACCTTTTGTTAAAATGATGGCCAGAAGAAGGGTCATACAACTGTGCAGAGGGAGCAGCACCAAAGCATGTGGATCCCAACAATGTAAAATATAGAACGAGTGTAAAAGCAATATTGAGAGAATAACTAAGTAAAACTTAAATTAAGTTTAAAAATGAGGCTGGTTCCAATATATTCAACTGGATCAGTACTTTGATGCATGTAGCAATCAAGATATATCAAGTCAAACTTAACAACATACTAAGGCTTATGGTTCTTTAAGTCAATGCCATGCAGATGCCTTTGTGTATTGGAGAGGTGAGTCCTCATTTTTAAGCTGCTTATGAAGAACCAAAGAGGCAGAAAGCCTCCATCTGAAAAAGGTACAGTTACCTTAGCAACAGGCACTTTATGAACTGTTTCAATACAAATAAGCTATTTAGCTGTGATGTATCTATCAGGAAATATCTGGAAATATGAAGAATTCAGAAAAGGATAGGCATTCACAACATGCAGTGGATAGAGTGCTTCTTTGCATCTGCATGTCTGTGTGAGCACATGCTGGATATAATTTAGGAATCATTATTATTTGATGCTTTATTATTAAGACTAGGTGTGCAAACTGTGTATAAAAGCAAAACATAAAACATAGTCAATCAGATCAAATGGATCCCATTTTACGTCCATCCACTGCTCACATTTTTCTGAGGCAATTAGAGGAAGTCCAAGTCCTGTACAAAGGATTTTTAGTTGAAAAAATTAGCACTGGAGATTATTAACTGCAAAATATCCTAGGAAACCAACACTTGAAAATAAAGCCCTATTTTTAAAAAAGATTTTCTGTTTTACTGGCTTGCCAAAAGAAGGGTGGCAATGTAATTCTTTGAGTCATTGTTAAGTCTGAACCCCGGGTATAATCTGTGGATGGAAATCACCATCTGAAGACGACAGCTGATCTCAGTAAGTGTTCCCAATGCAGCAAGCCGTACCAGTGCATTTCTTGTTGAGCTTCCCAGTTCTGAAACCACACTTTTCAGTCATGTTATTTTGTAGGACAGTAATTTTTATGTGTACCTAGTAATTGGAGAAATGTATTTTGAATTGCGTATCACTTCTGAGCTTCATTACACAGTTGAGATTACAAGAAGTGGACACAGCCACAGCCCTTTGTGTTGACGAGCACCCATTAAGTCCAACTTCATGATGTTTAGTCTTGATAAAGTAACAAAATAGTGACTTTTCTGAAAACTGAAATTTCTGGATGACATCCATTGGTTGGAGAGCTCCAATATGTTTGTTAACTATTTCAATTAGTTTTATATCATGCCAGGGGAATGTCTGTCTTTCAAAATGAACGCCTGCCTCTGATTTAGAGGCCGTGGCTTGTGTCTCTAAGCCTTGTTTGCCTGTTTCGTCTCCATGCAATGGCTGTTTCCATCCTAGATGTCCACAATTTCTGTGGGAAGAACAACCTGTATCTCAAAATTGTTTTTACATTTCCTCATGCATCAGCTGAAGCAAGCAGTGGATAACAGTGCCAAAACTGGCTGCCGCAGAGCTGAGATACTTCCTGCCTACCTTTACCTGAGGGGGCTCATATCCCCCAGCCCTCTTGCTGTAGCAGTTCGAAACTTGGAGAAGGACCACATGTCCGCAGTGGCAGCAGGGCAGGGATGGGCACTCCTGCACACCCTGTCTCTGCTGGAAGGTGCAAACTTCCATCAAGATCAAGGGATGACACCAGGCTTCAGGGTAGCTTGTGGCAAGGCAAAGACAACCTTGCTTCTCCTCTCCGTTTTCTTGCCCCTCAGGGTCACACAATCTGTCAGTCTCTTGAAACAACACCAAAATGAATGAAATTGGTTACCATTTCTATCACTGTTACATTTTTCGTTTTACTTCTACAGTAAATGTTAAGTGGGCTTTTAAGAGGCTTTGCTCTGAATGAAGGGTCATCACCATGAATAGGTTGAGAAGTGCCAATGTAATGGCTGTATGAGACTAAAAAGACTTAGGAAAAAAAAGGACAAAGTCCCCTGACAACAGATAATAAATTAAAATTTTTCACAGTAGGGCCATGACAATGGCTCGTGTTTCATATGAAGAGATCTCCACTGTAAATCATACATTTGCAGTTAGCCAGCCTCTCAGTCTACAAGGATGGTCCACCCAATGGACCAGAACACTTAGAAACTGGGCAAAACTGACTGGTGCCAGGATTACCACACCTTTTTTCAACTTCTCTCCAAAATCCCTCCAACTACCCAAAATGACTCCAGACAATGTTCCGATTTTTTCCAACGGTCTTTTCCAAAACTTGGTATAAAACCTCAAAACAGACAAGTTGTGCTGAGAGCACACACAGCCTGCTGTTTTTAAAGATTTCAAAGACACTCCTTCATGGCTGGCTCTTTTTTATTTTTCTCTTTTGTCATGATCTTGTTTCTACACAGACTGGACACAAAATGCAAAGTAAAAGAGAGTTTTCCCCATTGATTCCTGCAGAGATCGGATCATACCCGGTCTGGGCAAAGAGACACAAGAAAGACTGCCTATCCCGTTATTCTTAGACATCAGAAATTTTTTCTTTCTAGCTGGATTGCACTTATAACACATCGTTCTCATAAACTGGCCTCTGCTGTTGCCACTGCAGTATTGCGCAGTTACAATTTGCTTCCCTGTCTTTTGCACCCTGACAGCTACAAATAACCTGGAACATTTTGTCAGAGGTCTTCTCGAGCAGTTCAAACCCCATCCAGTTTGAGCAGTGGAAAACACACCAATATAAATTATTTTTTTTGAGGGTAGAAAGACGGAATTAATATATGCTGCTTTTTGTACAGTATCAATAATTATGTGTGGGTGCTGTTTTAAAATGAATTGTTATCCTGAGCTTTTTGCGTTCCACACAGTGAACTCCCTCTGAGAAAGGCCAAATAATCTCCTTGACAACACAGCATTAATGGTCAGATCATTTTATCACAGCTGAAATTATGTTAAAAAGTGAAATACATATAGCTAAGGCTCGTGGAGGCTGTGTGGATTTTCTAAGTACCTGTAACCCTTTGATACATGCATCCTCTGTAATTTGTATGGGCACGAAGGCAGCAGGTTCCAGAAGCTTTAATCTTGCTTCACAAGGCAGCTTCATAGAAGCAGATCCACCGAATCTGGGGGGTCTGAGACAGCGTGTTCAGGGCTGAGACAGAAATGGGTATGAACAGAGATACGATGGCTTTAAGCATCACACCTCTCATCTTTCAAAAATAAAAGTGCAGCAGCTGTCTGTCATCAGACTTCCCCTCTCCCTGCTGATGGTGGTGCAGATCAAGGACATCCTGCTTGCCTCTGCAGAGTTGGGAATCTCTCCTCACTTATAATGAATGAGTTGGTTTGGAAAAGGCAATTTCTCTCTCAGGAGCTGTCAGTCAGTTCTGAGTCCCTGAACAAAAGAAACAGCCATTTTTCTTTACATTGAGATTTTATTATGCTTGAAGTTATAGCAACACCTGGTAGTATTTCCTATTTATCTGGTGTTTGAAGACCAGTCAAACAGCAGATAAAGTCTATGGGAGCTACCAAAAGGATTCAAAAGCCCGGGACTGAAGTTCTTAAAATACAGATGCAACTATGCATGGATGTGCATCTGGGACAGTGCTGCCGTGCCATCACTTTCTGAAAAGCTGCACAGAGCAGGAGCAGAGCCAGCAACCTTCACACATCTCAGTTTCTGTCAACCTTTAGCTTTGCTGGGAGCCTTCAAGTGACAGAGCAGCAAAAGGCTCAGGCTTTTTTTGTTGTCGCATCTCCCTACGCTGTTTCATTAGAGCTGGCCCAGGGTTGCTCCAAAATACAATGCGCTTGTGGTGAATAAGCAGACTGGCACTGTGAAGGCTCTAGAAAGAAGTGTGTGTGCAGGCCCCTTTCAACAATTGTAATCTTCCAAGAGTCCTTGCCCTCAAAACACAATGAATTCCCCAAGACCAATCTGTCCGGCAAGTAGAGACAAAAGACCTGAACAGGCCATTGGTCCTGGAACAGGAGCACTTCCATGAATCCTAACTCAGAACTGCAAATACCGTCGTTTGCATGGTAAAAGGGATGAACCAGGATGAAGTTCTCTCATGGCTGCACCAAAGAGGTTTCCACAATGCTCTAGAAATTGCCCCATGGCACGTCTGAGATCCTTGCATAGACTACAGCTTCATTTTGCTGAGAGGAATAAGCACATTAATTGTAGGGAACTCAAAACCTTTAGCAAACCAGTTACAGTACACATATCATTAACTTTACAGAATAAATGATCTGAGAAGGTAATTTCAGACAGAAGTGATCAAATTGTTTCAGAGGAATTTCAACTGCCACTAAAAATCCTCAGCAAAGTCTATTTAATGCTGCTTATCATGCAAAAATAAGTGGATTAGTATAATGCTTTGTTTGGATACAAAAAGAAGGTATTAGAATAAATTGAAAGTAACTCCAGAGAAGTCTCCAGAATATCATTTGCAGATTTTCTCTTGTCCATCTGCATCACCATCTCTTACCCAGGAAATGCAGGTACTTGTGATTCACTCAAAGCAAATAAAGAAAAGACAAAATTCAGAGTCAAGGCAAAGTAAAGGGTCTACAGCAGACATCCTCCACAGCTTTACACTCAAAATTTTAGGCCAAAAATGCAGGAGAGGAACGAGGCAGCATTGTTGAACAGACAACAGTTCCCACAGCAAGGCAAAATACCCCAAACAACAAGCCAGAGTTTCAGGTTATCATAGAAAAAAAGTTCTGAAAAGGAAGAAAGCCTTTGAGTCAGATTCGAGAGCTATGCAATTATGGGAAAGGAAAACGGAAATGTTTTATCAGCTTCAAGCCGATGAAGACATTACTGTGCAGAATGAGTCACAGCTGAAGAGATGCCCTTCTAAAACACCTCTGCTTTTACAGGGGAAGCACAGCCTGCCAGAAAAATAGGAAACCTGTGAAAATGTAGTTGGTAGCTGTTACGACTGGTTTGTTATGTATTAAAGGTGTTTGGAAACACTTCAGTGGCACTTCCATCAGTCAAAAAATGCTTATTTCTTCTAAACAAAAAAATTATGTGAAAATGTACTGGAAGAGAGTGGTCAATGATCTTGTTGGAGAGCTGGACTCAGCCTCCTCACAGAGACTTGAATTTCCCCATGTGCTCTCTCTTCAGGTGGGCTGCAGCAGTTTGTACTAAAAAAATAGCCCTAGGGAGACTGACCCTACAGTTTTCTTCTTACTGCCTCTTCTTAGCTCATTAATTTTAACACTAACTTCTGCCATTTCCCTAAAATACCTAGATTTTAGTCCCTGCTTTGTTTGACTTTGAGGAGAAGCGGGTCTCACCATCAGTGGTCTACTGTTGTGGTGAAATGGAAGCAACCAGAGGAAACTCTAAATATTTAACTGGACATAAACAATATTTTTCATGCAATTCTATCATATATTACCCATTAAAAAAGGGCAATAGCTTCTTCTTGCTCTGCTGGAACCTGTTATTTCTATATCCAAACTTAATGGTATTCAGCTGTCACCAGCTACTGATGAAACACATCGATCCTGATTTCATAAGGATCAAGAGACCCTTATGTAGAGTCAGCACTGACAGTTTTTAGTTTCTTATTTTCCTAAAACAGAACAAAGGTCTTTATGGCTAAAAACACAACAATATAAGACTTCTTTTTTGTGCATCTATAAATGTCAGATAAATAAAATATCCCTCAAAGAAAAATGTGAATGACAAAAAATCTTCAGAGGAGAGTAAGGAATAACACATGATTTTAAGCTACTGTAGATATTTTTCCATGTGATGTGTCAGCTTGATGCATGAATTGAAGCAATAGCTTTCTCAACCCCTTGTGGAAAACAAAACAGTTTTACACATAGGTTCTGCACTCTAATTTCCTCCAGGGAGGAACTGTCTTATGGAAAATTTGAAATTTACTCAAATACTGTGAGCTAGATGTCTTTTGTTCTGTTTTTTATAAAACAACTGAAGTATTTCTTTTTAAATGGAACAGTATTTAAAAAAATCACATATAAGAGAGGTTCAAAAGAAATGGAAAGAAGAGTTCTCTTTGCAACAGTTCGTGTAACAAGGGAAATCACTCACGCTACTTGAGCAGAGGTTAGCAAAGGGATCCAGCCTTTGTGTCCATAAAGACATTGTTACATTTGTAATTGCAAATTTTCCTGGAAATAATAATAAAACCGATCAATGTATTTCAGGAAAAAAACCTTCTTTTAAATTTTTTTTTTAAAGAAATTATTTGTTTGATTCCTCCTCCCTTCCTACCTGCATCCTTTTCTCTAAGAATTATAAAACAAACAAGTATATAATAGAATGGTTTGAGTTGGAAGGGACCTTTAAAGGTCATCTCGTCCAACCCCCCTGCAATGAGCAGGAATATCTTCAGCTAGATCAGGTTGGTCAAAGCCCCATCCAACCTGACCTTGAATGTTTCCAGGGACGGCACATCTACCACCTCTCTGGGTAACCTGTTCCTGTGTTTCACCACCCTCACGGTAAAAAGATTTCTTCCTTATATCTACCTTCTTTAGGTTAAAACCATTAACCCTTGTCTTATCTCTACAGGCCCTAACAGAAAGTCCCTCCCCATCTTTCCTGTAGGTCCTCTTTAAGTACTGAAAGGCTGCAAAAGGTCTCCCTGGACTCTTCTCTTCTCCTGGCTGAACAACCCCAACTCTCTCAGCCTGTCCTCATAGGAGAGGTGTTCCATCCCTCTGATCATTCTGTGTGTCCCTCCTCTGGACCCGCTCCCATGTCTTTTCTGTGCTGGGAATCCCAGAGCTGGATGCAGTACTCCAGGTGGGGTCTCATGAGAGTGGAACAGAGGGGCAGAATCACCTGCCTTGACCTGCTGGCCACACTTCTTTTGATGCAGTCCAGGATACGGTTGGTTTTCTGGGCTGAGAGCACACATTGTCGGCTCACATCCAGCATACAGCGATAGCCCATTGTGGTGGGTTGACTCTGGCTGGATGCCAGGTACCCACCAAAGCCGCTCTACCACTCCCCTCCTCAGCTGGACAGGGGAGAAAAAATACAATGAAAGGCTCGTGGGACAGGGAGATCATTCACCAATTACCATCAGGGGCAAAACAGACTTCACTTGAGGGAACTAATTTAACTTATTGCTAATCAAATCAGAACAGTGTAATCAGAAATAAAACCAAATCTTAAAACACCTTCCCCCCCCTCCCCTTCTTCCCAGGTTCAGCTTCACTCCTGATTGTGTCTACCTGCTCCCCCATAGTGGCGCACCGGGACTGGGATGGGGGTTGCAGTCAGTCCATCACACTTTGTCTCTGCCACTCCTTCTTTCTCAGGGGGAGGACTCCTCGCACTCTTCCCCTGCTCCAGCATGGAGTCCTACCCACAGGAGACAGTCCTCTATGAACTTCTCCACTGTGGGTCCTTTCCACATGGTGCAGTCCTTCAGGAACAGACTGCTCCAGCGTGGGCTCCTCTCTCCATGGGTCTACAGGTCCTGTCAGCAGCCTGCTGCAGTGAGGGCTTCTCATGGGGTTACATCCTCCTTCACGTTCATCCATCTGCTCCAGCATGGGATCCTTCCTGGGCTGCAGGTGGATATCTGCTCCACTGTTAACCTCTGTGGGCTGCAGGGGGACAGCCTGCCTCACCATGGTCTTCACCATGGGCTGCAGGGGGATTCCTGCTCTGGCACCTGGAGCACTGTCTCCCCCTCCTTCTTCACCTTAGTGTCTGCAGAGTAGTTTCTCTCACATATTCTCACTTCTCTCTTTGGCTGCAGTTTCTGTTGTGCAGTTTGGGTTTTTTCACCCGTCTTAAATACATTATCACAGAGGTGCTACCACCATCACTGATGGGCTCAGCCTTGGCCAGCAGTTGGTCCACCTTGGAGCTGACTGGCATTGGCTCTATCAGACACAGAGGCAGCTTCTAGCAGCTTCTCACAGAAGTTGCCCCTGTAGACTCGCCATCAAAACCTTACCACGCAAACCACATACATCCATTTAGACATTTTTACTTCCTATTTCTTGCCTTTCTTCCCTCCATGCCTCTACACATTTTTCCCTTGTTTTTATGCAGTCAAGCTACTTTGATTTACAGTAGCTTTATCTTATTGAAAAACATTTCCTCCAAAGATATTTTAAAAAATGAAGTATGGGTTTGGATGGTTCATGTTGAATTAGGTTATAATATAATACAAGATCAATCATACTACATCAGACCATCATGAGAAGAAATATGTTCACCTGTTGTTTTGAATTTTCCAGCTGCTAGCTTCATATGATCCTCTCTGCTTCTCTCTGCAGGAAAAGTAATGAACAACTATTCCTCTTTCTCTTGCCTTTTATTTGCCATTTGATAGACTTTTAGCATCCCACTTCAACTGCCTTTTGTTCTTATTGAAATATGTTAGTCTATTTAATTGTTCCTTATAACTTATAGCCTTCTTGCAGCTGTTCTCTAGCGTTCTTTTGGTTTTACCTCCTCCTTTTTGAGATCAAAGGGTCAGGATTGTGCATAGTCATCAAAGTGTGTGTACACTGTCAGTTTACATAGGGGCATAATGACAATTAACTGTTCCTAACCACTGAAAATAAACAGAAAATGATCTATTATAATTCCTGTATCTCCCTCATGAATATGAGTAGCCAGTTCAGAGCCTTCAACGATGTGTGCAGAGTTAGTATTGCTTTCACGCATGCATCACTTCACATTCATCAACAGAACTCAACATTGACTTTCATCTGACTTTTTTTTCATTCAATACTGTGGGTTCCTTATGCAACTCTTCTCAGCCTTTGGTTTTATTGCACAAGATAGTTTAGAATTGTCAGCAAACTATGCCACATTATTCTCCTTGTTTTCTAAATTTATTATCAACACATTAATCAACACATACCACTGGGGAATTCTAGTAATGACTTCCCTGTTTAAACTGACCATTTATTCCTGTCTTTTCATTCATTATGTATTCACAAGAAGACATTCACTCCTACCCCAGGGCAGCTCCCTTTCATCTTGAAGGTCACCCTGCACAAAGCACGTAATTTGGGATTGGTAATTCTGGGTAGTATTTCCAGCTCTGACAGTAATTTGCCATGTGATCCTGGGCAGTCTTTCACATACTTTTTCTTTTAAATATCCATTCATAAACTGAAATCTTTCGAATGATCCTACCAACTATTATGAGTGTGCTTAGCTTCACGCCCCTAGCTTGTCCTATGTAGTCAAAGAGCACTGTTCTCATGAAAAGAAAGAGAAACAAAATACATAAGAGCCTGGGAGAATAAGTCCTTGGTACAAAAACATTTCAGCCTCAGTTCGTTTTGTTTTTGCTCTGAACGTGACTGCTGCCGTTGCTTTCTGTGAGTGACTTATCATTGAAGTGGCAGAAGTTGAGCAAACATAAGAAGTGGAGAAGAGGTGTTGGAAATGGCCATTCTTCTCTATGTAAGAACCTTTATACAGACAGATTTAGATGAGTAATCAGAAGATTTTTTTGCAGTCCATAAATACGTCAGATCAAAGGAATCACATGTATGAATGTTTAAGGAAATCAAAGACAAAGCTCAAGATGAATACTTCATGCAGATGCATTGTTTCTGGTTTTGTGTTGTTTTGTTGGCTTTTTCTTGGGGGGAGGGGTGGATTTTTCAGTTCCAAGCATGAGGGTGAATCACTGAGACTGAAGCCTGAACCACTCATTAAAATGAGAAACAGGTATTGAGAAAAGAGAGGGGGGTTGTATGTAGTTTCAGAATCTCTGAGTCTCTGGAATTATTCAAGAGGCGAGTTTTTCAGCTGAACACCAGGACTCAAGGGGAATTCATTGTGTTTGGGGATTTTGCGAGGAAATGGCGAAAGAAGGCTATATTAAGGATGCTTTTGTTTGCAAGCACCCATTAGTTGAAAGGACTTTGAGTGAGCTGCAAATTTACTAAAGATAATATTTGCATGAGTTCTCAGCAAAACATTATATCATTGTTGACATAGTAACAAAGTTGTCCAATTAGAAGGAAAGATTAACCCAAGTAACCTTTAACATACAAGGCTGAAAAAACTTGTCTTGTAAACAACACATTTTCAGCACACGAGGGGGTTTTGGGCAGATGAAATTGGCATTACTGAACTGACAAGATAATGCAAACCATTTTTCCAGCCAAAGTGGAGTCTACAGAGTTAAAACTGAAGTCACTTTAAAACTGTGAGCAGAGTAGTGAGATTCAAATGGTAATCCTTATGGCTCTTAAAAAGAAAATAGTACCCTCAGTGGCTTTAGAAACAGTGTAAATGACCATTATTCCAGTAAATTTTTTTTACTTGCTAACAAATTTTCGACAGTAGGAACTTCCAAACTACTTCTGATTGTATGGGTGTACTCCACAGACCTCATTAAGCAATATTTTAACCTCCTTGTAGGAATAAGGATTCTGTCTCTCTTCTGACTTCAGATCACTTATGATAGACCTTGACAATATGTGAACAACATTGATCCTCTCATGTTTGCCCAGATCCAATCTGAAGTGTAAGGTTTCAGCTTGTTAATGATTATAAGGGAAGTTCGCTCCAGTATATATGTATAGAAAAAAAAGGAATAATGTAGCCTATAAAAGTAGTGACATGAAACCAACATGTTACAATGGGATTAGTGAACTGAATACCACCAAGCTTGGATTTCCTTCCTGCTAATTTGATAATGTGCATATCTGAGAAGGCCAGAAAGAACACAGCATTTTTTTTTTTCATATGACACAACTATAATACTCAGTTATTTAATGATCCATGCATGAGAACAAGAAGTTCATGTCTGCACCCACAGATGAATCATTTATTTAATTGTTATAAGATAAATGTAAGGATGGACATAAACTTTTTTTGCTCTTCTGGGTTACTGCTCAGGTGCAAGAAGACCAGCTAATTTGTGATTACTCAGGCTTGCTCCAGCTCTTTTCAAAAATACAAAAATGCTTAAAAAAGGCTAGGAGGATACACTTACACTAAGGTCCTAGATGGCTTCTAATTAGCTGAAGCCTTCTGTATGTTATATTTTGAAAATCTAGTAAAAGCAAATATCCACCATGGAAATAAAGAGAACATTTGACATTAAATAAGTTAGATCTCCTTTAATGTATTTCACCTGCTCCTGACTCCACTTTTTCTGTTTTGTTTTTATTTTTAACTTGTGAATATGCAAGAGAGTCAGAAAAAGAACAGAAAGACGTTTGACTCATTCCCAGTCCTCATCTTTTCTGAAGTGACCGTACAAAGCACAGTGGAATGCACCAAATAGACCTTTGGCAATCAGGTTGCTTACATTGCAGCCGTTTCATCATTCACTCTCCATTACATAGGACATGTTATGTGACTGTGACATAGGACCGAATTTTCCCTAAGGAATAAATGATCGCTAAGAAATGGACTTCTTTCCCCATCTGTTGCCTTCCTTGATGCTCTTCCTAAGGTAAAAATATGATCAGCATTCATCTTCTGAGTTTAAATGTCTTTGCTTACACGTGCCTTTTGCTGTATTTTGGAGCACTGCTAGAGAAGACTTTGCATCACTAGAAGACGTATGGCACTGTGTTATTGTAGCTACTCAGAAGACAGCGATGGCAAAAAGTGCAATTCCGTCCTGTTCAGTCAGAGGATAGACCTCTGCCACCTCCACGGCTCATGGTGGTGGAAAGGGCCACCCTTGTGCGTTGCTGCTGCGTTGCCTGCTCCAGCCCCTTCCGAGTTCCCAGCCTGGCCCAGCCCAGCCATCCACTCGGATACTTGCCTGGTCTCTGAATAAGCTGTTGTGATTCAAGTAGTTATGTATTTTTTTTAATCTGAATTTGTTTACTGCTGGTTGAGCGAGTCAAACTGTCTCATGCAGTGAAAGAAGGGCAGTTGCATCACAAGAGAGGAGACTGGAAGGGCGGGGGGCAGAGTGATGCTTTGGGCTCAGCTACAGTGACTAACTGCCCCTGAAGGAAGGTCAAACTTTGTCAAAGTGGTGATTGAAAAAAGGCTTAAAAATATCCAAACCCAGGAGAAAATTCTTACTTTCGCCTGATTCCTCTGTTGGCAGGTGAACCACACTGCCTTTGCACTTTTTGTGCACAGGCAGCTTCGCACCAAGGCTGAACTAGGCGCCAGGATCGGTTTCTTCCTCTGACAGAAAAATCTGCAGGACGCCAATTGCTAGCTGGCCCCTCGGGCTAATGGGAAACTGAAAATTACTGTCTGCTGATTTTCTTCACCGTAAATAAAGTTGCAAGAGTAATCCCCAGTTTGACTATAAAAACTCCTAAGAAGGAACTATCTTTTACTGGTGTTTCATAGAGCATAGCTTAAATCACTCAAATTTGACAGTTTCCAGGCTTTATAGCAATATAAATCCATGATAGAAGACACTGATTCAGAAGATGAATTATCAATACCTCAAGGACCATAATTCTGGACTCTGACTCAGCAAATATGAAGTAAGCCAAAAAAACCCAACCAAAAACCCAAACCCACAATAAATTGCATCTTGCTTCCTTTTTTTCTTTACAGCAATATTTCATGTTTTTCTTGTTTAACTTCAGATGCCTTGCGGTTACTCTAGTTCTTTGTAAAGGGTTAAATGATTCTGGGTTTGGTGTTAAAGGTGGTGATTTATCCCAGCAGCTCCAGTTCAGCAGTTTTACTGAATTAGAGAATATGAGCATGTTCAGGTGAGAAAATATGAATAGTTGGTTCCAAGTGCTCTGATATAGTTCACTTTCACCTCAGAGACCCTAAGCTGAGTGACAGGTTTGTAACAAAGCGTAGCACATTTCATGCAGTTTAGTGGCAAAGGTGCATTTAAATTAGAATTCACTTATTCTACTTAGAATCTGTCATTCATGATCCTGTAAAAAATGGTCTGAATTTTGTGTCATTTCTCCAAGAAAACATTAATGGATCACACGTCCGTGTTCAGCAACAGCCTTTCCTCTCATCTGTTTGCAAGCAGAAAGAAAAGACCCCCTGTAACCTCACAAAATAAGTAACAAAGAAATATTGGTCCTGTCTTAGTATGCATCTAAAGGAAGTATTTGGAATGCCAGAGACTGTTTAGATGAATAGCAAGATTTGAGTTTTTTCTCTCTGATTTCTTTTGTCTTTTGTTGAGACTTGAAATCATTTTTCCTTTTCATTTCTTTAGCGGGTGCTACTCTGCTGATGGATCCTGCCCAATCTGTCACGGTGTGATATGAGCGGTACCTGCCCCAGCCCTGTCTGCTAGCAGTGCTACAAAACCAAGAGGAGTCGAAAAAGATGCAGAGAGGGGAAAATCACCAGTGAAAATGGGATGAAAAACTACTTCAGAAGACAAGGGTATATCAAGACTGCCCGTGCCTCTGGGTCCCTGAAGAGGAGATCTAGCACAGCCATGGCCCTTCTCACCTTAGAGCTTGGCTGAGGGGAGCAGTGGACAGATTTCTCGGTGGAGCAGTGGCCCTTCAGCCCCAGGCGGGTCAGCGCACCCGAGCCAGGGCAGCATGGCACAGAGGTTTGGTATGGGAGATACAGGTTACTCACTTACTCCCTTTAAACACAGCACATAAATGCAAAGCCTCAATACTTGTGGACTCTCTGATTTGACTGTCAACACTGCTGAGTTTATGTAGTCTCCCCCACCTTTACTGATGGTTATCACATCCTCAAATCTGTTATTTCCTTTCTTTATTTCAATATTATTTTATTTCAGTAAAAAATGTTTCATCTGGTGAATTTTCACCAAACGAGGAATATAACTCCTGCACTGCCCCTTCACTTTTATAATTCATAAAAAAAAACAACCCACCAGCCTTGCTAAACTTCTCAGCTTCCAGCCAGAAAAGTCAGAGATCTGCTGTGGTGACAAATTTGAAGTCCTTCAGCTTGGTTGTATGCATTTGTTTCAAGTATTGGCTCATCAGCATTCAACTCAGTATCACAGGAAGCACTGGAAAAGACATTGGAGAGGAGGAAAAAGTAGGAGAAAAAATGGCAAAGAGAAAAAATAGTTTCTTAAATAAACTTTCCTTCCTCTCTTACTATGCTCTCTCATATGACTCAAAAGAGACTGTGAGCACGAGTTTCGAACCTTTAAAAAGCTTTAGCTATTTTAATTTTCTTTTGCATTGGTAAGACAGTCGCAAAAATCCAGCAAAGTAATAGTTTCTTTTTTCTATAAAGCACCACTTTTTCAGATGTACTATAAAACCCTATTTCATATACCACTGATTTTTCTTGGCAGAATAAGATAGACACATTCATTGTAATTTTCTACTACCTAGAAAAGACTAGCTGTGGCTGAAATATGTTTTCTTGCTTTAAAGGAAGAATGGTGCTAATCACAAAAACAAAATTTATGATAATATCTGCAAAATGTAGGACTGCCCAGGACTATATGCCGTTACGCCACACCAACAGAAAAAACTGATCTGGTAATAATGATACTTCTGGTCCAAAACCTTATAATTTAATCTCACTCATTCACCATACTAAATTACTCTAAAAAGAGCATTTATGGTAATGTGTAGATAAAGCTAATACATAAGGCACTGGACTAAGAGTTGAACTGGATCAAGAAATGTTTATCTGTACCATCCATGACCTGAGCAAATGATTTAGCTGTTCTGTGCCTTGGTCCCCAGCTATAACTGAGGATATTATGTCCTACTTTTGGTCTCTGTTGTCTCTTTAGACCACTGTCAGGCAGGGATTGACCTTTATTGTATGTTTCTATAGCATCAAGAACTAAGTGGCGTTGCTCTAAGAGTTAATCTAACTAATGGTTAATAAAGGTGTGAGAAATTAAAGCCTGTTACTGCATTTTGCATTTGCTAATTAAACTAACTACATGTTTTTGGGAAAGGACCACATCTTTTTCTCCAGCTTAAAAATGCAAAAATATTGACTAAAGCTACTCTACTCCCCACTCTTGAAGAAGTAATCACTTCTTTCCATCCCCAAGACCTGACATTTATTAATGTAAGTAATTTGCATAGCCGCTATTGTGATATAGACAGTCCTTTCTAGTCCAGCTCAGTAAAGCTGTTGTCAGTTCTCGGCTTCATTTGAAATGAAAGGGTTTTTCATGAGGTCAAGGTAGAGACCCACACCAGGATGTGTACCTTCTGCAGATGGGTACCTCCACCATAGTCATTGCGCTGCCAGTTTTGAATGCTTCAGTGAGTTTTCTCTCCTTTAAGCCACAGCTGTGTGCAACTGATAACAAAACCTTCTTTCACAATATTTTTTTGCTGCTGGCTTGTTTAGCAAGGAAATGAATTAAAAAAAAAAAAAAGAAAAGAAAAAAACCCATTCAAGCATTGCAGATGGAGCAAATGCTTGTTTGTTGGTTTGTCTGCAAAATTATTAGTGTCTTTGAGTCTCACCTTCATTCCAGTGGCCCCTTAAGGTGCAGCAAACCATACAGGTATCGTACATACTGGGCATATGTCAGCCACAGTGAGCTGCAGGTTAAGCAGGCTGCTATTCCCACTGTCTGCAGAGAAGCTGGTGGGGTGGTTTCAGAAGCTGCTTTCCCTAATGGTCTTCTGCATGGAGAAGGGCATCTCTGATTTCCACCCTCTGCCCCTCATCGTACCTTTCCCTCTTGGGCTGGCATGAGCATGGCAGGCGAGGTGCTCAGGTGCTGTCCTGCTCTGCATGTATGTCCCAGTGCTGGATCTACCTGCTAGAGAGGAGGCTCAGCAATGCAAGGTGGTCTCCACACGCTGGTGCTCCTACCTCCTGCCTGCCAGGGCAGGCAGAGGTCCACCCACTCCTCCTTTGCACTAGATTGCTAAAGATGAGGGAGCCTGGGAGCATGGATGGCCTTCTCTTGGTGAAGACCATATTCAAGTTTATTCCACACCTGAAGATATACTTGACAGGCTGCCCAGGGTCTTAATCTTCAGAAAGACAGCTTCCATCTTTTTCAGCTTCCGGTTTCTTGGACATGTTCCCATCAGCTCTCATGGCCAGTAGAGGTGGGCAATTCAGCCCTCTTTTCCTACAGCCTGGCCATTCTCTTGGAAGCAAATCCTTGCCTGCCTTGCTGCCTTAGCATGATGAGACAGCAGTCTCTTCCAGCTCCCAGATGGCCCCTCAGTATCCCTGCAACCAAGACTGGGAGAGAAGATGGGATATCCTTTTTCTTGAGGGTAAGGAGCAAAAATAAATGATGGATAACTTGAACAGTCGAAAGGAAAGGAATAGTAAGATGTAGAAGTGGGAGACAGTGAACTGGAAAGTATGGCAAATGTCCAAAAGTGCCATAGCTGCTTCATAGCACCCAAGTCCTAGATCTCTACAGTGTGTGCTCAGTGGTTCTTGTGAAAGGTGAAACATCTGGGGGCTATTACAAGCCAAATGAAGTATGTGATTGGGAAAAGACAGCATGGATTCACCAAGGGCAAATCGTGCTTGACAAACCTGATTGCCTTCTAAGACAAAGTAATCTGTTTGGCTGATGTGAGGTGAGTGGTGGATGTTGTCTACCTGGATTTCTCCAAGGTTTTTGACACAGTTTCCCACAGCCTCCTCCTTGAGAAGAGAACAAGAACCTTATGAAGTTCAACAAGGACAAGTGTAAGGTCTTGCATAATCCAGGAGTGCAGCACAGGCTGGGATCTACCTGGCTGGGGAGCAGCTCTGCGGAAAGGCACCTGCGGGTCCTGGTGGACAACGAGCTCAATACGAATGAACAGTGTGCTGCAGTGGCTAAGAAAGCCAACTGGATGCTGGGTTGCATCAGCAAGGGCATCACCAGCAGAGATTAAGAAGGCATTATCCCCCTCTACTCAGACCTTGTCAGGCCACACCTGGAACACTGTGTTCAGTTTTGGTCCTCGCTGTACAAAAAAGATGTGGACGGGCTGGAGAGGGTCCAGAGAAGGGCCACCAAGATGATCAAAGGACTGGGAAACCTGTCATATGAGGAAATGCTGAGAGAACTGGGTTCTTTCAGCCTTGAGAAAAGAAGGCTTAGGGGAGACCTTATCACCATTTTCCAGTATTTAAAGAGTGGGTACAAAGAGGGTGGAGACTCACGTTTTACAAGGAGTCGAATGGAAAAGACGAGGGGTAATGGGTACAAGTTACTCCTGGGGACATTCTGATTGGACACAAGAGGAAAATTTTTCACAATGAGAACAATCAGGCATTGGAATAATCTCCCCAGGCAAGTGGTGGATTCCCCAAAATTGGACGCTTTTAAGATTCAGCTGGACAGGCTGCTGGGCCATCTTGCCTAGACTGTGCTTTTGCCAAGAAAGGTTGGATCAGATGATCTTTGAGGTCCCTTCCAATCTGGGATCCCAAGCTTCTGTGAGCTTGGGATCTTTTTGGACTTCCCTGTGAAGAATCTGCAAGGTTATTTCACCTATGTACAGATTTTTCTACCATGCCCCCGTGCATTACTTAAGTAGTCAGTTCAGAGGGAGAAACTGTCCTCCAAGCTGTGCAATGCTTATATCTGTAATGGATGCTCTTCTTCCACTGCAAGTAGCAAAGCAGAGTGGGAGGCAAAGATGAATGTGCAAGATGTGGGGAGCCAGGAATCCACATGAAGCAGGTATTCTTACAAATTTCTAGTACAGACATGCATTATTCTCCTTGTCTCTCACTTTCTCAACACTGAAAGAAAAAAAAATTAAATCAAAACTTATTGAAATTATAATAAATTTCATTAATGTATTCATTTTTAATAGGGAAAATTACCGAAGAAAATAAAACTTTATTGACATTATAATTATTTTCATTAATGCATTTATTTTTTTAACAAAGTAAAATAGAGTTGAGAAGGCTTTTGTCTTTCCTGGATTACACTGATCAGCTTCAGTTTTGCGTAAGGCCATCCTGGGTCCTCAGTTTATTTGGTGCTGCTGTTATCATTGCTTGCTTGACTCAGCTCTTATCTTTTTGGAGAACTGGAGTGAAAATGTTTGGTTATATAATTTACCTGAACTTGGGGGCAAAGAAGGTCATCCACTTTTAGTGGATAGTGCAGAAGGTTTTGAGTGTACTTGGAAAACACGGAAAGCCATTGCTAAAGCGTAACTGTTATGTACAGGAGAGCAAAACACTGTGTCATGAATTCATAATTATTACATTAATGGAGTACACTTAAATTGATATATCTAGCCAGAGATAGCTGAAAGCGTCATTTGACCTAGCATTCATATATCCCCAAGAGTACAAAACACTGTAAAATGTCCTCAGTGTCCCCTGTACACTGAGTCTGGTGTGCGGAGCCTTTGCAGGGAGACAAAGGGCACAGAGAGTCAAGAGGATGATGAGCAGTGCAGCCCGCCTGGATCCTGGGCTGCCAGACTCCAGCTCCCATCACGGCTACAGTACAGAAGTAACTAGTGCAGAAGTAACCCAGTTAGTCACCGCCCCTGAGCAATTTAACGAGGCTCTTACTCATCACTCTCTCAAGCGCAGAGGCCAGAAAAGGTGTACAGAGGTGCATCGTAGGTCAGAAGCATCTCATTATGGTTTCAAGTTCCCATGAAAAGCAGGACTGTTTGCCCGTACATTTCAGATTATTCTTTCAATAAACTCAGCTTCAGGCCATCAACGCTCATGATTATACTTTGGAGAAAGTATAATGGAAAAATTGCTAATACATTGGGCAGTTTTCTCTCCAGAGGAAACTATATTGCTTCTTGGCTTCTCATACAGCCATGAAGTATAATGACAGATTACTCTTAATTTATTGTTTGTCTGTAAAACTACTAGACATTAAAATTGTTCTGCCCTTTTCAAAGTACACCTGTAGTGTTTGATGTAATGTTCTCCTCCACTGGTGAAGTTAGAGGTTAATCATGTGCAACATAAGGAGATGTTTCCTTTCATTTCTCTAAATGTGCAGGTCATCAATTTCAACACGTTTTGGGGAGTGCAGGGGAGGCAAGTAGGAGGAAAGAAACAAATCCATCATTGGGGACACAAGAAAAATATTTAACAACAGCTTAGAGATTCAGGAAATTTCAATATTCTGCAACCTTTTGTCTTGGTTCAGAAAATGAATGAAATAATTTCAGGCAAAATGTGGCAATAGCAGGTGTTTGTGTGGGCTGGAAGCATGTTCCCTCTGAGGGACGACAGAGACACATATGTTGCTGAAGCATACGGTACAGTAGTTATATGCTGGACATTGAGCTGCCCCATAAAAACCATACACTTTCACATTTGCCTGCTAAAGCAAGTCCTGAGCAAAGCCTTTGCCCCAACAACAGTTAGATAGGGCAGCCGAGAGCACAGAGTGTGAATGAATACAACTTTTGAGCATTTGACACGACATTTGATCTGACTAAGCAGTCTGGCCAGCCTGCCTACAGCCTGGGGACAAATTAAAGCCTTCGTTAAAGAGAATGACATATTTTATTTGCAGAACTTCAACATGATCAAGAAATTCACTTCTCCCTTCCCGTTTTGCTTTTTTAATCAGTAGGTGATCAAAGCCTCCACTCCTTTTCAGTGTGCTCTGAGAGGGATGCTGCACAATTTGCCAAAATCCCTTTGTTTCACGCACAGCCAGCTTACCTGGGAGTTAGCTTGCAGGTCGTGGAGTTTGCTCGCTTCAAAGTAAGGAAAATCTGTTGAGAATGTAAACCCCAAAAATATTAATATTTCATTTTACCAAATGCCAAGTTTGCCTGTAGCATAGAACTACAATAATTCATTTATTGCACAAAGATGGTATAAGGTGACATAATGGTTATTACAAAAAAAAAAACATAAAGAAGGTATTTTTGGGGGCTACAGTAGTCAGTCACAGGTGAAAACAGCTCAGTAAGGAATTGCCATATGTTGTAACCATCATATGTTGCTTCACATTCTCCTCCTTGCCATTTGGGACTTGAATGATCTGCATTTGAAAATAGGACTGTTTTTAAATTAAAGAGGCTAGATAAAATTCTAATAAATTAGAACACCAATCTGGTTTATCTGGGTTTTTTTTTTTACAGGAATGCCTGAGGCCACAATGACGTCATTGTCCATTTTGCTAGCAAAACGTGGGTGGGACAGGCAGACATGCCATCTGCAAACCTGTGCTGGTTGCAGGCAGCTCAGCACTCAGGTTTTCAATACCCCTCTGCCGTAGGTCATTCTTCCCTCCAACCTGCTGGTTGAGACGTCCCTGTGATGGTAACGTACTCCACTCAGTTGGGGGCACATCTGCACTAGCTGCCTTGCTGGGTGAGCCAGCAACACTCCCGTTTGCCCCTGTTTTCCATGCTTTGGGAATGGTTTTGGAGCGCTGGGTTCTTTGTGCCTGAAACTGATTTCATCTGGATGAAATTAAAGCATGAGATGCACTCCTGGAGTGCAGCTACAGCTCTCCAGCTGCCAGTGGGCGTTCAGTGCACAAGGTCCAGCTAGAGGCAAAACCTCCCAACAGTGTCCTGTAAAATTAGGATGGTATCAATAACATCCACAATGCCAGACACTTAATGAAATGTTAATAAATACATCAATGTCACCCTGTCAGTTCAGGTTTGCACACCACAAGTATGGATCCTTTCAGCGTGCTGCTGTCCTGTCCCTCGCCAGCTGGGCACAGGCACCCCACAGCACCCACAGGGATGATGCTCTCTCTGGCCTGGGCAGAGGTGGGACAATTCCTGCCAGTGGCACACCCAGTCTGATTGCAGCTCTGTACTCTCTTTGCTTTCTCCATCACAAATTTTCATGCACCTTTCCTATCTCTTTTCCGTGTGATTCCTTTGTGTCAAAAGTCATGCATAATTCCCGGGTTGCTACTTCATCTGGCTGATGGTCATCTCTCACTTCAACACCATCAGCTGGGGGCTGATGGCATCATCTTTTTAATGTGATCAATTATGGGCAAACACCTTCGAGGCACCATTGTGTATTGCACGCGCACACTGCATACACCCACTTTCGTATCCGAACACGCGGTGTTAACCAAGCCACTGCTGAGCAGGCGCCGCAGGGGCACTCCCCAACAAGGCGCAATACACCAGGGAACCGAACACATGGGAACACTTTAAAAGAAAACGTGCAGGTAAAACACTGCAACATGAGCAAGAGAGAGCGATGCACCCTCGCAGACAAAACTGCTCACTGTTTCACAGCCATCTCCAGAGTCAGAAAATAAAACATATTCTGCCGTGGGACACTGCAGTTCTGCTGCAGGACTTGATCTTCTCTTTTCTGTTCCAAAATCTGAAAAGGCAAGTTAAAGTAATCAAAACATTTTGCTGGAAAAAAAAGAAAAGCAATAGAAATTAAACCTGGAGGCCCAATCTCTGAACTCCACATTAACTATAGCAGGTCTTCCAGGCATTCAGCTCCCTGACTGTCTGCAAAAGAGCTTCCCCCAGGCCAGAACAGCCAGCAGAGAGGTCCCAGGCTCCCTGCCACCAAGTTCAGGGCACCGACTACAAAAGCCACTAATAATATCCCAGGATTTCTACCAACAATTTCTCAGCCAGGAAAGCTGGAACACGGGAGTCCTCAGGTCTACCCCGGGAGATGGTGGTTTCCCAATTAGGCTGAAACCCACTGATGCCCCACCTACGTTTAAGCAGAAATTTGAGGAAACAGATATTTCCATGAACTTGGAACTACCTCCCACCCAAACCAGTACTTTCCAACAAAATCCAGTGTTTCAGTCCAGCGCAGGCCAGGTCCTGATAAGCTTTAGCAATTTGTGTGACAATCTTCTGTCTAAGAGTAAAAGACAACACAAACAAAGTCTTGATTAACCTCCCTAATTACCTTGACCTGTTCACTGGTTTATTTGTTATTTTTCATATTAACTGACTGCTACAATATGTATCCTTCCTGGAAGATAAAAACCAGAACGGTAAGTAGTTTAATTTGTTCATTAAATACTTTGTCTAAAAGATAAACCTGCTCTAACCTGTTCTACCATCTCCAGCCTCCTGCGTATCTGGCTTATTCGAGTCGTCAACAGCTGTAGCAGTCCTTTGTTTATATGTTTTTCAGAGATGTGGGGTAACATGTATCCCTCAGGTCTCAGATTTCAAGAATGGTTTTTGCATTATTTATCTACATGATAAGATCAGAGAGAAGAGATATCAGAGGTAAGAGTCCCATCTATTGGCCAGAAGAGGAAGATGATAACCAAATGCTTTCTCAATCTTGAGAATATTACTATGAAAAATTACCAACAAAGAAAAATTACCAGGAATAAGGAATCACCTGAATGCTAATAAAGGATATTAGGAAAGGCAGAAAATAAGTTGTTTTTTTGGAGAGGGAAAAAAAGGAAAACAATCTATTGTTTGGGAGTATTACAGAGGGAAGAAAAAGTACTGAAAAAGTAGCTAAAATGTACATTGGTCCAACAAAAACAAAGCGCAATAGTTAGGTGGCTTTGACTCCAAATCGGCAGGTCCCAGACCTGAGTTAAAGAGATTTTTATCCTTGCTTTCCAAAGAGTAGTCTTTTTGCCCTTGAACTAGGGCTGATGTGTCCATAGCCTGCCATTTTTGCAGCAGGCGGCACTGACTAGCTAGCTGAAGGCACTGACAGGGTAGTTGAAGGGCCACTCTTGTGTTTTCCTTCACTCTTTCCATGTACGTGAAAGGGTCCAGATTCTGTCCTGTGAGTGAAAGACCACTCGAAGGCATGCCCCAGGTTTGGGTAGTTAAATGTTGCTTCAGGAGGAAGCAGTTGCAAGAGGGACCAACCATTTTTCAGCCTTGTAAGCTTTTAAACACACCTGTGCCTTTGCTTCTGCACTGCTCCCTGCTCTGCTCTCCTTGTACCTGGAACCCTTTCCACAGAGACAACTAACTGGCTTTTAAGCATCACTAGTACAAAATCCCACCTCACCGCTGCAAGAATTTAGGATCTTAGGATCTAACTTAAAAGAAATACTTGATAGTAATAGTACATGAATCTCAAAATGATTTATTACTGTGTCCCATTTCTCTGTTTATTACTCTAGAGGTGAGATTTTTCTTTGGCTTGTAGGCATGTACGTGTTTAAATATAGGATGTACACGTGAGCCAGGCATCTAAGCTCCTGCTCCAGTCAGTGGATGCCATGCATGGCTGCCTAATGCCACTTGGGATCTTGTTGGGTACCCAACAGCTGTCCCAGAGGACCATGGGGCTTCCTGTAGGTCCTGCAGTGCCCTCCTAACTGACCCATGCTGAAGTCTTCAGCAGCCCGGGTCATCTCAAATGGCACTAAACATCGATGCTCGGGGAATGGCAGCAGCCTCTAGTTCATAGGCAGACACTCACAACCAGAGATCTGGAGTTGAGAGTGTCTGTTCCAGAGCTGAATCCATCCCAGATGATCCCTAAGGACTGAAGAGCAGCTCCGGGGCAGGGCTGATTTGCCCCAGTCCCAGCTCAGTAGGCGTTAGAGGTGAAGGGTTTCACTCTGGATATTTTCACTGAAAATCCTGCATTGGTTCAACTCAAATTCAGAATTCCTCTGTTAGCTCTGTTGACGTTAAATTTAGATTGCAGTATGCATTCACTGCCAGGAGACAACACTATCTACAGTAACCTGGGATATCATCTCCTGAAATGTAGATTTCTCTAACTGCAGGAAGAGCTGTAGTGACGGCAGGGCGAAAGGGATGCCTGTCTCAGGCAGCCTCCGAGGGTTTCAGGAGTTCCAGATGGGGGTCATACCTCTGCACCCCTCTGCCAGCTGCTGCTGCCATCACCCATGAAGAGGGGCTGTGTGTCAGCGGCAGTGACAGCCAAGCCTGGCGGGGGTGGGAGGTTAACAGGGGCCTTACCTGTGCTGGGGTAATGGATGAGGGTGACCCCAGTGCCCACGTGCATCACTTCATCTTGGTGTAAACCGCTGGAATTACATGTTTAATTAACAGCAGTAGTGTTAATTAACGTCCTGACGATGAACGGTTGCTGAGGAATCACACTGAGCCTCTGACTGCTCCTCCAGTGCAGCTCTGATTAGCGGGACCTTTCTCATCCAGTAATCGTAATGGTTAAACCCAAGAACAAAGAAGAGAGAGATGTTTTCTTTTTCAATTCAGAGAAACATTTATATTGATTCAGCAATTGCTGAGTTCAGTCATTTTTCAACGTTGTATTTGCAAAGTCAAAAAAAAAATCAAAGTTAAACTAACAAGCAGGAGGCAATCTTTGTTGCCATTACTTTGATTATGCGTGCAGCTGGGATTGTTTCTATAGGAAACTCCTTCTAGAAGAACAGTCACTTTTTAGTAACTTCTATTATTTTCCTTGAGTTTCCATTCAGGAAATTTTATTCAAAGCAGTGCCATGGTCTGTTGTTTATGAGTGCTAGCACCATCTCATCACTCCAATACTTTAGAGGGTTGCTTTCAATAGCTTTTTAAGTGACACAACCAAAATCTATCAATCCATATTTCCTGAAGCTTACCTCAGAGAGAAATGTTTGTTTTCCATGTAAGTGCCTTAATTTGGTAATGCACAAAATTGTTTTGTTTGAGCAGGCTGCTGCTGGGTTTGGATTAGAGCAAGAATTCCCAGGGATTTTTTTTTTTCCTTTTTTTTTGTGTGTGTGCTGAACACTGCCACCAGAACACAGGTGACAGCAGCTTCTTAATTCTAAGCCAAACCACACAGTGCCTGGAAACTTGGACTTGTGTAAAGCATTTGATACTGTCATGCATGACATCCTTGTCTCTAAAATGGAGAGACATGGATTTGACAGGTGGACCACTCAGTGGATAAAGAATTGCCTGGATGGTTGCACTCAGAGTTGTGATCAACAGCTCATTGTCTGGGTGGAGACCAATGATGAGTGGTGTCCCTCAAGGGTCCATATTGGGACCAGTATTTTTTAACCTCTTTGTTTTGGATATGGACAGTGGGATTGAGTGGCCCCTCAGCAAGTTTGCAGATGCCACCAGGCTGAGGGGTGTAGTTGATACTCTAGAGGGAAGGGATGCTACCCAGAGGGACATTGACAAGCTAGAGAGGTGGGCCCATGCAAACTTCATGAAGTTCAACAAGGCCAAGTGTAAGGTCCTGCACCTGGGTGGGGGTAACCCCCAATATCAATACAGATTGACAGACTGATTGATTGAGAGCAGCCCTGCAGAAAAGGACTTGGGGATACTGGTGGATGAAAAACTGAATGTGAGCCAGCAATGTGTGCTCGCAGCCCAGAAGGCCAACCACATCCGGGGCTGCATGAAAAGAAGCATGGCCAGCAGGATGAGGGAGGTGATTCTGCCCCTCTACTCCACTCTTGTGAGACCCACCCTAGAGTACTTGGTTTAGGTCTGGGGCCCCCAACATAAGAAGGACATGGACCTGGTCCAGTGCAACTCTCCTATGAAGACAGGCTGAGAGAGTTGTTCCGCCTGGAGAAGAAAAGGCTCCAGGAAGACCTTACAGTGGCCTTCCAGTAGGGGCCTACAGAAAAGATGGGGAAATGGGGAGGAACCCTTTATCAGGGAGTGTAGTGATAGGATGAGGGGTAACAGTTTTAAACTGAAAGAGGGTAGGTTTAGAATAGATATTAGGAAGAAATTCTTTACTGTGAGGGTGGTGAGACACTGGAACAGATTGCCTGGAGAAGTTGTGGATGCCCCATCCCTGGAGGTGTTCAAGGCCAGGTTGGATGGGACTTTGATAACCAGATCTAGTGGAAGGTGTCTGTGTCCATGGCAGGGGGGTTGGAACTAAAGGGTCTTTAAGGTCCCTTCCAACCCAAATGAATTCTATGATTCTATGAAGCTGTTTCCCACAGCTCCCTCCCTTAGGATGGTGTAGGACACTGCTTCATGCTCCTGCCAAAGGTCCTTCCTCTGTCTTAGAGCAGCTCTCCATTAAGTTCACTATGTAAGAACATAAGAGCAAACATACTGGATCAATCTAAAGGCAGAAATGGATGTCTAGGCAAAAGCACAAGAACAGGACAAACACACATGGCATGACCTAGGGGTCTTCTCCAGTCATTTGCACCTCATGAGCTTCACAAATCTTGTGATTTCTGTGCATTTAGGAAACCCCAATGGATTTCTCTTCCATGAAGTTGTCAAATCAACCCTTAACCCACATAAACTCTTAGCATCTGCAACAGCCTATTGCAAGAGCTGCACATAAAACTCTGCTTCCAGGATGCTGTAAGAATATCTTACCTTCCTTGGAACTTTTGGTATTTTAGTTAGGTGGTTAAAGAGGTTGGATATCTTGAAAGCACAAGACCTGTATTCTAGACTATCTTTGATATTCTACTAAAAAGCTGGCGCGAAGGAAAAGGTGCTTGGTCTTAAGGAAGTTTGGGTTTTTATTTTGTTTTTTTGAAATGAGATTACACTAATGGAAGCAGTTTAGCACACAATGGTTTGGACATAAAACTATTGTAGTGCTATATAATGTCCTGCTCTCCTTACACCCAGGTGAAAGCCCTGGGGGTAAGTTGCAGTGCTCCAGTAAAGACTGTTCACTGCAATTACAAAGCTGTACTCTGGCATCCTCTTTTTCACATTTTTGACCAAAAAACATTCACAAAAAAGCAAATATGGAGCAAATAAAACAAATCAAAACCGAGAAGGTTGTGTGCATAAAGTTAGTGCATGGAAGGAGGGGGAGAAAACCAAAGTCACTGAAGGTCCCTGCTCGGGCTGACTGGTGGACCAGCCTGTGTCAGGAAGCTGTCATGCCTATGGAGGAGAGGGATAATAAGGTAAAAATTGTGGACAAGCCCACAGCATAAATATCAGGGTGTGCTGTAACCTTGTCACCCCTTAGAGACCATGCCCGTGGCTCTGTCTTGCTGAGAGTAGTGCCCTGTTTCAGGCACAGCTGAGAGGACCATTTGTTGCAGGTGCACTCTCACCAGCTGCCGAAGGCATCCAAAACTCCTGTTTTACACAAGTGATCTGTACCGCCACAGAGCCCAGACATGTGATGTGGAGGAAAATAAAAAAAACAACTGGTTGTTCTTTTCTACTTATGAGCACCAGAGCAGGAAAAGGGAGAGACTAACACTCACCTGAGCAGTAAACTTGGTCACAAAAATGTAGTTGTAACATTTTCCATCTTAGAAGCTGCTGATTCATGAAAATCTGAACATTTCATTGTGATGCTGAAAAAACCCTCCAAACCCTAAAATATTTTCTTTTTGAAAAATTATACAACAGGGCTAGCAGCTGCCTGTTTAGTACTGTTCAGTACAGCAGTGCTCAAAACAGGAGGTCCTGCATTATGGATCTCTGACGTCTTCCTAAGCAGCAAGGAACAAAATGTTTTTAAAGGTAATGTAACAGAAATGTGTATGCAGAAGAATGCTTTTAAAGGATTTAAATATGTATGTAAACAGAGGGTTGACCTCTAGTTTTCCATGAAAATTGCCACAGCTGTTTTCTCCAGAAGGCTTATTAAAATTGCATCTTTCTTGGAGAAAGATTATGTTTGCTCTTATCCTGATCATACGATATCAGGTGACGTAAATTGATACAAAATCCAATGCTTGGATCAATACTGTGATAATAATGCTAAGAGAACTGAAAAAATGGATAAAAGCATCACTCTCCACAGAAATGTTGATTCACTGACCATCTGTCTTACTTCAGTTAAGTGCTTCACCACTTTAGCTTGGCATTAGACAAGTCAGCCCATAAATTTAAAAACCAAAGTCATACTATAATTCTTGGCTACCCTGGTCTATTTTTTTTAAGCTGTCAACATCTAAAATGTCACATGTATTTCTTTTTGGGTAGATAGGGAGCATGTGGCAAGTCTTGCCTACTCATCTTAAGCATGAATACAGACAAGCAGCAGTTATAGTCTTGGTTTCTATTAGTCACCCAAACTGAAAAAAGAGCTCTTCAGAGTTTAAATATGTGCATTAAATATATTTCTATTTGTTTTCTTACCTACTTATATGAACAGTGTCTGACTAAAGACACCTGCAATATACGTATTGAGTTAGAGGAAAGTGTTAGCAAGAAACAAATTCACTTGACGTGTTAGAGCACTGCGCCCATATTCTGCACTCAGCAGCAGAAGCAAGAGAACCCATTAAGAACTTTAAAATATCACAATAGAAGGTTCATTTTTACAGGCCATTAGGATTCCATTAGTCTCATCTATTTGTTTCCAGGCTGCCCTCAGACTGAAAAGTGAGTATCTAATTAGATGCTCTCATTAGATTAAAAAAAAAAACAAACAAAAAAAACCCAAAACCCAATGAGATTTTAACGAAGAGAACCCAGTGGACAGCTGCCCACTCAGCTGGAAGGCTGAGAAGTTCAGAATGATGTTCATATGTGTTTTGGACAAACATAAAGCATATAGGGAAGAGAGCGACATCCCAGATAAACAAATATTTCAATGATGTGACAAAAGTTACATTGTTGATTTTAAAGTAACAGTAGCTGTTGACATATTTTACACCCTCATTGTCTGCATAAGGAAGCTATATTTACAGGAGACAAAGGTTGATGTTATTTTCCTAGATGACAACATTTCCATGTTGATACCTTAAATAACACCAGAGAATGGCCTAGATCAGATGCCAAAATAAAAGATTAAAAGCTTGGTGCTGGAGACATCAAAGCCTGCGGCTCCAGTCCAGCAAAGAACATAAGTAGTTGATTAAGAAGAAGGTCAAGTTTAAGCCTTCTCATCTTTAACAAGCCGCACAGGTCTGTGCCTGGTGGGATCCAAGCGCGCTCCTGCAGTTCAGCACGTGGTTAAAGCGGTCATTTGGCAAAGCATGCGATGTCCCTCCCCAGAAGAATTATGCAACCTGTGGAGAAGTCCTTTCTGTCAAGCCCTCAGTGCTATTCTTAGCCCACATGAGCCAGATTTTAACATGCCACCCATGCATGGGCTGTATCTTCATGAGCTGTGCACCCATACGAGTGGTCTTAAAGGTGAACTCGTTAACAGACCGACAGAAGATTTTGTGTGTTATCCAAGCATGACTCCAGCAAGCTCCCAGGGACCGAGAACGAGACAAAACGCTAAGAGGAGTTGGTAGTACATATAGTCAACAGTAATACTTACACCTGTATGAGCCAATGCAAAAGGTGTTCTGTAAAGAACAGAAGTGCTGGTTTAGGGCTTAATCAGTCCCTTGTAAGGTGAGCATGACATCTTTTTGGGGGAATAGATTTCCCTCTAGACTAGCAGAAGGTCTTTTCTTGAGGCCAGAGGAACCTCCTGCAGGCAGGCAGGAACAGTTCTGGTCATGGGCTGAGTCCTACATTCCTCAGCATAGGATAAATGCTGTGCTGGAAAAAACGTGAATGGGCACAGAGACTGAACGCTGCTCCCATTCTGCAGAAATGGTGCTTGTAGGAACAAGAGGTAGAGGCTTTTTTTTGAAAAGTAATAGAACACGTCAATAGATGAGTAAGAAGTTGGGGGCAAATAAACTTTCAGTCATATTGCAAGATAAAAGGGAAAAAATCCAGAAACTTACTGTGATTTTTGGAGAAAAACAAGAATTATGATTCAGCATCAGGAGCAAAAAGCTTGGTGGCATACCAGTAAAGACATTTTAAATCCCACATTGACATGATACATGATACATTTCCTACATTTAACTGGTATACCAACTTTTATTTCTACCTTCAGTAACCATAATAATTCATATAGGGTAATTCCCATGTAAGGGGTTTCTGTATTTACGGTAGAACATTAAGTGCCTCAGTATTTATGCTACAGTTTTGTCTAGAGAACAGGAGGTATACAGAAAAGACTACAAATAAACCCCCCTTGGTATCCAGAGAAAAGAGAAAAGGGATGTGTTATTTCAAGTTGTGGCAGTTGTTATAAAATCAGCACTTGCAGATTATGACATCTCGTGGCATACCTGGGTAACTGCAAAACTCATCGTTTTCTTATTTTATTTCATGTGAGTTGTTTTGTTTGATTTACTTCATTTTATTTTTGAGGAGTGCTTGGAACCAACGCTGATGTAAAGAACAATATTTTTACTAGAAGTTCGAAAGTGGGAAGCCTTCAAAGTACAAGAAGAACAAGTATGCAGCTGAATGTCAATCTGGGAAAGAAGTATCAGGTAACTGCTCCCATGCTCGTAGGTCCTGAACAAAATATCTGTCGTTGCACTGCAAAATACTTTTATCTTAACAATTTGTGAAATATCACATGCGTAGTTTTAGTAGTTCCTAAATCCACAGCTTTTTGATCATAAAATCTCCAGTCTGCAAGCAGGAGGCTGTATGATCTACTGTGCGTTCAGAGCATGGGATTTTAATCCTGCAGACCTCCTGACTGCAAACACCATGTTGTACTTCGGGAGTTTGCAAACCATTTCCTACCCTTCTCCACAGCATCTATGACATTGCTAAAATTTTAGGGCAGAGCCTGCCCGTTGCCAGCCACACAGCACAGTGTATTTGCCCACTGGCTTCCCGTATAGCCCAGCATAGCAACCATACATCATGCTTATTCATATTATACCCTGTGTTTGGTTATCTATGGATACGTTACTCTCCATGGATACCAAGCCATTCTTCTGCCTACTACCACCCAAATTTAATCCAGTGCTCCAGTTTAAGCTTGTGCTTAAATACTGCAGAGAACTGGGACTTTGTATTTCTTGCTCTTGAAAATGCAAAAGGAACATAAGTAATTATTGCTCTCAGTAAAGCATAAACATATTTGTTCACAATTCCTTTAATTTCTAAGAGATTTTCAGTTTCATTATTATTCATTGTTTCACCAGTTTTGTCTTTATTAGGCATTCATAAAAAATACTTCATTATCATCCATAAAGCACAGTTCATTAGCATAGCTGCTTTGTGAAGTCAATTGTTTCTTCATTAGCAACAGCTCCTCAGAAATTCAGGTCTTTGATGTTTGTTTGAATTACTTGTATCTTTTCATTTCCTTGGTTGTGTTTCTGAAAGATTTCATTTTTTCTACAGCTATTTACATTTATGAATATCCTTGTAAGCTCTGCACTTCTAATTTGTGATGTATTTTGCTTTCAACTACATTAGCTATTCATACACATGCAATGGCGTAGAGAGTTTATTCATGGACTTCATCCCGCATTTGTAAGTGCTAATCTATTAACTCTCTCTGTTCTTTTAGGCAGGAATGAAAACATTTGTCCTCCAGCAGGCTCCAGTGAAGTAGGTATAATCTTGAGAGCTCCACACTTTCACTGCTCTTCACTTGGATGCCTGGCAAAACCAGTATCAAGAAGAAAACACGTGTAGAATGCACGAGACACAGAGGTTGCATTTTGCAAATATTATCAAATGAACTAAATCAAATGACTGCAGAATAACTAAAAAAAAATACTTTTTCTTTGCTTGAGTGTTGCCTTTCACCTTGCTGGATGGTGACGCACATGGCACTTTCCCTCCTAGACCACTGCCCTTCCCACCAGGCTGTGGTGCCCAGATGCTCCTCCTGCTTCATTGTCAGCTGGGAGCTGGTGAGGACTTCTAGTGCCAGAGAGGACCTCCAGTTTGCTGCACCACTGAACCGCCTTGGCTCCCTGACCTGCTCCTCTCACCTGCCTTAGCCTTGTTCTCCAACTTGCCGGCCACATTTCTTTTTTAATACACCATTTGCTTACGAATGAAATTAACATTTTCCTGATTGTAAATCCCTGATCTGACACTGACTGGAAATAGGTTTCTTTCAAGAGTTGCTGACCACAGGAAAAGGGCCTAAGGAGTGTTTCTGAGTGTGTTTTTTTTTAATCCCATCCCTCTTTTGGTATTTTTAAAGGCTCATTTCTGGAATGGAGAATATTTCTTATGGGACAGATGGTTCAAAAAAATCAGAATTACATAAAACAGGGAGGACAGATTTGTTGAACCTTCCCTCTATATGCATCTCACTCTTTATAAAGAACCTAAGCACAGTTACAGCTCCTCACACTCTTGGCTGTGAGATTGCTCCTCTTTTCTGGATACTACAGTGGTACGCAAACTTCAAATATATGCTTGAAGCCAAGGACAGCCAAGGCCGAAAGATGTTACCTATGTCATCTGCTTATTGCAAATATTTAATACAGGTGATATGCCTACCTTCGTAACAATGCAATCGTCCTCCATGCAAACAGTTACGAAAGTAATGCAAGCCTTTTACTTTCACCACAAACTCAGGCCAAGGTAAAAAACCAAAGCCAGCTGGCCAGCCTTCAAGAAGAGCTCGCTTGCTGGATGGAAAGCGAGGAACTTTGTTGACATGGAAACCTATAATTTCAATATATATCTGTAATTAACAGATCAAATAACAAGGTGAGAAAGATCTCAAAAAGCCCTGACACCTAAAATGTGAGAGAATTTTTAATATCCAAATATTAGAGGTGAAAGAGTAAAAACAGCAACAAGGAAGGTGTTAAAACAAAATGTTGTTCCAGGCTGGTGTTAGAGGGCTCAATGGGAATGTGAGAAATGAAACAATGGTAATTTGATGCTGGAGCATGTTTCCGTATCGGTGCTCTGTTGCTGCTATAAAAAGGAACTTCATGTGGATTTTGTCTGTGCACATTCAAATGAGAACTGCTGCCCTGAAATTTTCAATCAGAAAAGATGGCAGAGAGGGGAAAAAGGGTAAAATATTTAAAAGGAGGTGCAGAGAGACAAAAGATGCAGCAACAATATAAATGCAGAGGTTGCACAACCACAGTCATATCTGATGACACAGGAGGATGCTAAATAGCTCCAATTTGGTCACAACCCTTGGGATAAGGAGGTGGTAACAACACTTTAGTCATCAGACAAATCCATACCAGAGATGACCTGGACCAAGCAGAAGGAATGAGACTTTCTGGGCATTGCTGTACATGATGGGAAGTATTCTTCCACTATGGCTTTTCTTTCTTTCTGGGGTATTTCATGGCTACCAAAGACCAAGTAATTGTACAGGACACTTCTACACACTGTATGCATTATTAGTTGAGGTTTTGACAACATCTCAGCAATAAACCTTATTTCCTTGGAGAGAAACCTCTAAATAAGTATATGGCCCATGCATCAGTCAAAAAATAGAAAGGCGCAAATCACTACAGCAAGGTAACACTTTCCCATTCAGAAGTGACAGGCTCAGTCCCTCTAAAAAGAAAATAAGGGTTGTCGTTACGCTATTATCTTTGCTTGATAATTACTGTTAAAATAATTTCTGTTCTTGAATTCAGGTGTTTCACTAACAGACCTGGGCATGCAACATTCTTCACAGACAGACAAGCACTGTTACAGGGGCGAGGGCAGAGATCTGACTAACTGTTCCATGTCCCACCTGAAATGAGAAGGTGGAGTTCACAGCAGGCTTCATTTGTGGTAACAAATATTATCTGTGACGTAAAGTCATTTGTATTTCTCAACTCGCCAAGTCTGGGCAGAGCTGGTGATGAAAAAATAATAAGAAAAAAAAAGAATCCATTCATTTGTATGTAAATAAAGTAAAGATAACAAAGACTAGCTGGAGTTACCATCTGCTGCACAGCGTTTTCACATAGATACAGCAACCGCATGGGGGTAATGTAACTCATCCCTTGGTGTTTGATGGTTATTTGTCTAGTCACTTTTCAAAAGTCATTGCAAATTTGAAGCACTTCAAAACTTGTAGTAATCATTTGGATTTTTGTATCCATTATGTGGTAGGATACTAGTGAGAGCCAAGGGAGAAGAACAAGATATATGTTTGAGAACACCCTAAGTATAATAAAACCCAGGAGTTAAATGACAAGCCCTATTTTATTTTGGATCTTTTCATTTTTAACTGCGCCTTTTTAATCTTCTCCCTCTCCTGTATTGTAAAATACAAAAGGCCTGAGGCTGCCTCACCAGGAAGAAAATTAAGTTCATTGTAACTGGATCACTGATCTCTTCATCATTATTTTTATGGGCCTTGGGAAATAATAAGGAGATAAAACTGTGGGAAAATAAAACAACTGCCTTCCTTGCTTTCTGAGCACCTGCTGATCATCAGGAAAGAAAGGCACAATTTGCTGAGTATCTGCTCCCATTCTCCAGCTCACTACAGACCCCCAGGTGTGAACCCCTGGGCAAAAATGCAGACAACTGTCAGGCTTTTAAGTGTGGAGGGTGTTTTTAACACAAGTCTTACATTTGGAGAAGTTAAACCTTGAGGCATAAATACATCATTCTCTTTGACATCATTTAAGCTATTTGAATGCTTCTTAGTGCTCAGTAAATATAAATGTATTTTGCTGCAGAGCCAGAACATGCTGCAAAGAGGTATCGTTCTGCTTAGGATGAAAATCAAGCATGGATTTAAAAGTCTTCCTCAGACAGACAGTCTGTTTAATTGGTAGAATTTACGTGAAGCCTAGGCACATTTCTGCCTTCTTATTCACCAGCCGCCTGCTATGTACAAGTTTTCTAATCGTCCAGCTTAGAGGCTGTCATCACTTCAACCACAAACTCTGCGTACTACGAAAAAACGAGTTGGCCGTGGTTGGGCGAGGTGGTAGAGGCGGTGATGGGACTGGGAGGAGAGTAGCGCTGGCTCCATGCTCCATGCCGGGGTTATTAACCTTTCACTGTGTGCCTTCACCCCTCTGCGTAGGCAGCCCAGCCAGCCTGAGCATCAGAAATGCTTCGTTTGAGCTACAGAGGTCAGAATATGATGAGAGACATCCAAGGCTAAAACCTGAGATGGTTACAGCTTCCTCAGCTGTCATTAGCTATATCTTGAGTTAATAAACCTTAGTTAATCGCTGGGCCTTAGAAGTAGTGGGTGTTTTAAAGCAAAAGTGACAGCTATGGGCAAGCACATACAACATTGCATGACTTCTACAAAAAAATAATTGTATTCACACGTTGTATAACTATTAAAACATCACAGGCACAAATGCGATCAAGTCCTCCAGTCTGTGTTGACTTTGTCTTCCTTTTCACTGACATGACAGTGATTTGTTAGTTGTGCCATCGTAGCCCAACAACTGAAACAGGCGTGGACGGTGAATAGGTGTCCGTTGCTGCACTACAGTGCGTGGCTCAGATAATCTCTCTTGCAGGCAAATGAGGTGCAATACCACATCACTCTTCTTTTCTCGTGCTAGACAAACTCTTCCTAATGAAAATGTTGAACTGCACTGTCTTTCAGTCAGTATGTCTTAAGCCACTGCTGATTATATGTGTCTGAAAGGGCATTTTGGGAAGTCTGGTGAGTTTAGTCAGTGGGTGAAATATGCTGAAATCAATTAAAAAAACACGTCTTCTGTTCCACAGGACTATTCTTTCTCTGTGTATATTTCAATACAATAAGTATCTCACGAAAAAAACCTTTATATTTTCCCTCTTATCTGAATAATTCCCTTTGGCGTTCCCAGGAAAGAGTGCTGGAAAATGTATTCAAAGCCTGATTATATTTTCTGTCCCTTTTATACTCTTTAATTAGCAAAAGTAGGATTGTAGATGCCTCAGGAGTTGGATTATGCTTATTCTCACTAATTTCTGGGCCATATTACTGTATCACCGACCAACCCTGAGGACACCAAGGCCTCCCTGTACCACATGCTGCAGAGATTGATAAAGTAGACCCTCTCCGAAAGGTGGCAATCCTTTCCTTTTGGAATTCTACGGGAGTTTTGTCACTCATTGCAGCAAGACCCTCCCTATAACAAGCTAAATGGACAGAGGATCCAAAAAAGCCCACCCCACGCAAGCACATTTTGAGCTTAGGCAAAAATACGTTAACATCTTTTCCTGATCCATCCAGTGCCATCCTTTCTGTCATATGGTTTTTCACCCACATTTTTAACTGTCAGCCTGGGTGCGTATCACCAGCCCCTGATGGAAATCTCCTCATTTAGAGTCAGACAGAAAAAAGGGGTTATCTGAGGTGCTTTTTCTCTTAAATGCCTGTCTTAATAGCTGCTTCAGAGAGGGGTTTCTTATACAGAATTGGAGTTTGATGATTTACTCTCTGAGCTAGTCAGCAGACAGACATTTCTGCCTGCCATTTGGATTATATTTCCCTCTCTTTTTTTTTTTTTTTTTATTTTGCATGCAGCATTTCAGGATAATCAGTTTTATTTGTTTATTTGTTTGAGTTTGTGATGCTTTATGCAGAATTCTGTAAGTCCCATTTCTGTGTTGGTGAAATATTGAGCAGGTGCAGATGTGGCCCATCTGTGAAATGTGTAGTTTATATTGGGCAGAGGGGGAGGAAGAGAGGAAAAATAGCACTATTTGCCTCCTTTCTAGGAGGAGGAGATAGAGCAAGTACAGAAGGGGAAAGTTACTGCTGTAGCTGGGGCTGGAAGGCATGGGTTTGGGTTCATCCTGAACACATGATAGTCATGCTTTGACATTTTCTGACTTTGACAAAAAATATCAAAACTTTGCTATTGCAAGTGATCCTGCAGAGTGACAAAGAAAGACTATATTGAAAACTGCATTGAAAACTCAGTTATTCTTAATTGTCAGAGAGAGCGGCAGAGGCCTGAGCTCCTACATAACCATGTGCATTCAGAGGACTGCTTTTCCTTTCCTGTGAAAAACGTGGTAACTGGAATGTGCAGCAAAGGTAGCTAAGGATAAAAGTGTCCATTAACAGTAAGAGGCCAAGTGTTCCTGCTGTGGCCCTTTTTAGGAAGCACATAGACAAAATTTGCAGCTTGTTGTTCCTATCAAGATCGCGTATGTGTGTTTTGCACATTTTATCCCAGAACATGTATTGAAGTGGGCCCGGCGCTTTGCTCATCTGTAACTGACACATCAGTTTACAATGAGAAGCAGCACAACGGCACTCTAGCAGATGGGTCTAAGCATGCCCATGCCAGAAAAACAGCATGTGAAATAAGTTTGAATAAGACAAGTAGATAATTTGAAGGCCAATACAAACCTCCCAGTATGCCCTGAGCAATTAGCTTTGAAAGCAAAAGCTGCTGCATAAGATGTGCTCTGTCCTCAGGTAACTAACGCAGTTCAGCCAATTCCAACGCTTTCAAGGTTTTCTGTAGCATGGAAAGATCCTGTTGATAAACTCCTCAGCTAAACTTTGTTTTTAACTTCAGTGAGTGGTCAGTTAATTCGTAGTCACGCAACATCCATGTAACTTAGACAATTCAGTAAACTTTTAGCAAACGCTGGATGCTGTTTGGGTTTTTGCCTTGGCTTTTTGTATCTGTCCCCGGTTGCCAGAATAAATGAAACTTAATGCAAAACACTCTTAAAAACTTACAAGAGTTTAAGTACTAGGTGGGGTCTCTGAAGAATCTAAAACCACCTGAAGGCAGTCACTTAGAAAGGAAAAAACAACTTACCCAGCTACAGAAAATAATTTTTTGCTGTGACAAACTTTCATTGCTGCTTTTTACAATTTTCTATGATAAAAATGTTTCTCACCTCAAAAAACCTTTAACTTAACTGTAGCTTTTGCCTGAAGAAACGTATATATAATTTCTGCTAACTATACTCAGATCTTAGTTTCATAAAGAACATTTTTTGTAATGTATCAGCACATTAATTTCTTTAAGCTGAAAAAGGTTTCATGGAAGAAATCATTATATAGTCTTCTTTAAAAAAAAAATCATTTTTATCTGGAAGAATAAAAAAGGGATGCTGGAACTACCCTTGATTCCCTTTTGAAATGACAGTAAGCTGTGCATTTGGAGACCATAGCGCTAATCTGAAAGCTTCCAGGAGAAGTGGTAAGAATATCCTCTTGGCATCGATGGCAATACATATAAATCATGTCTCATATCTGACTTTGATAAAAGAATTTCATTATCAATTAATTCTATTAAGGCACCATTCCATTTTTTGTCAGTGAATTACCTATAACTAAGTTGAAGTCATTACATTTTTCAGGCAAAATCTATTTATAAGTACTCACCAAGCAAACTAACTGAAAACATAATTAAATAGAGGTCAGAATCTTAAATGACAGATGCTTACTCCCTAGGTCAGGCACACTAAGCAAGCAACGTTTCTTACATAACTTTTCCAAATAGTCCCGTATTACCATTTTGCCCTTGACACTGACTACTGAAATTGCATCATCCTCTGATAAAGAGTAGTATTTCAGTCGTGCTCAGGGGCGAGAGGAGAGCCCATTGTCTGCTACAGCCGGCGCTGGCCACTGGCTGTAGCGGAGGATTTTTGCAGCCCCTTGGCAGTCTCAGCCAGTGCCCCGCAGGCAGCGGGTGCATCCACCCTGGCGCTGGCTCACACAAGGTGATGGACAATTTTAGCGTGCAGTGTCAAAAGCCTCCTGCCCTCAGTTTACCTCTAGTTACCCTCTGCTGTGAGTTCCCCCACACCGCAGAAGTCTCAATTTCATGTGCTTACAATAATTTTAAGTGGCAGAGTCCCTTGGGAGGGGCTGGGGATAACAAACCTGCTCCTCCGGCCTCGGGAACAGCCTTGCCATGGCGGCACAGGGTTTGCACTGGACTGCATGCTGGGGCTGGCATGGTTCCGCAGGAGAGGCAGCGATTTAAGGAGATGATGGCTGGGAGTGATGGATTTGAGGAGATGACGGCTGGGAAAGTCATCCCCTGCAGATACAACCCCAGGGCGGTGCTGTACAGGATCCGTCTGTCCCTGCGGAGGCTCCCCGTGCTGCACAGCACCATCCTCCCTGCCGGCTCCCGTCACGCCAAGCTGGTCGGCCACAGCCTGGCCTGGGGTTGCCTGTCCACCTCTCGGCTTTGGCGGTGTAAGAACAGGTATTTAGAATTTTCTAGAATAAAGGCCAAAAAAAAAGTAGCATTTAGCAATAAATTTAATATTTAAAATAATTAATACATTAAATAATTAATATATTTATTTTAACTAATCAATATATTAACTAATAACTAATAAATTTAGTATTTTCAGCCTTCCTTGTTATTTGATGCATTTCTCAATATTTTCATTGCCTGAACACTTAAGTAAATAACAAAGGCTATTTCTAGTAGGGTTAACTTTTTCAAACCAGCTAGTACTAAAGTCCATCATTAGCTTCCTAAATCTGCTGCCTTTCAGAAATGCTGAACCACGACAGCAACTAAATGTGGCAGTATTGTCCAAAATGCCATACATATCTCTCAAATGTCTGTCGAGAAAAAACTTCTCCATAAATGAGATAGTGATGCTGCCTAACCAGCTACTTGCTGAGGAGCTGGAAGTCGAGTCCATGGACACCCCATCTGCTGTTGCTGCAGTGGCACCAGCAGCCACATCCCTGCAGAATGTTTGTGCAGAGATTACATGGGTCACTGTGCAGGCGCTAAACAGTGACATGGTCATAATGTCACTTCATTCCAGACTAAGTGAATTTCTAAACGATGACTCTTCTGACGTTTGTATGTGTATAATCAAAGAGGCAGAAATAATTGTGGCATATGTTCAAAATGGCACTGCCACCTAGAATGTCCTGTAAGTTCAACTGGTCTATTATTTTGTGCTCCATATAAATTTATGCTAAACAATTCTCTCCCTCTCCAGCTAATCCAACATGAATTGAATTCATTGTCTCAGACTAATGTTGAACGATATTGTGGCTTTCCTCTCCACCTCAGATTCTCTCTCCTTAGCACCATCCCCTACATACAGCTCACGGGACGGTGCTACGTGTGCTGCATGCCCTCCCCAGCATGGAGCACAGTGAGCTCACGGCACCCACTTCTGCTCCTGGCAGAAGCTATGGGCACACAGTGAAATCAGAGTGAAGCCCACCACACACAACAGGGACAGTGGAGCCCAGATGAAGCCAGCTGAAATTCTCCCGGAACACCTGTGCCCATTTCTTATTGATTGACTCTAAACTTTGTGAGGCACCTAACAGACATGGGAAAAAAAGCTTAGGAACCGAACCTGAGCCTGCATGTGTTCCGGATCCTCAAGCTTTTAGAAGAAAAGCAGTCTCTGATGTTATCATACGGAGCTCTTATGGACAGAGCCCTATCTCAGAACCCCTAGGGAAACAAAGCTGGAAGTTTCAAAGTAGTCTGTTAATTCTCAGATGTGTCAGTATGGAAACATGAGCAGGTAGACCCAACAATCTCCTCACTTTGCCGAAGCAATCTCTAATTTTCCAGTGATGTCTTGGGATTGCTTCACAGTGCAGACATCATCCCTAGAAAAAATGCAAGTTGCCCTGCAACCACTAGGCATCCTCTTGTTCCAAGAAGACCTGGTTCTGCACTTTTCAGAAGCAAACATATCAGTGGAATAAAGATTCAAGCAATGGATGGACTCGGGGATTAGAAGAAAGGTCGACTGGTGGTAGAAGTACCACTGCTTGAACATTTCTATTGCTCAGGGTGAATGTCAGCAGCATGTGCTCAGCTTCTCATTCTGAGCTTGTTCAGAGCACCCAGTAACTGAAAAATAAAATCTTCCACTGTGAAAAACACACACTTGCCATTGCCGAATTAGAAGCTGGCAATAACAACGCTAGCAGATGTTTGGGTTTTTTAAATGCCATTCTATCTTTTCTCTGATTAATTTGCTACCTGAAAAAATTTTAACATGAAACTTTCTGGACTGAAAAAAAATCAACCATTCCAATACTAAACAGTAGTGTTGACATAGCTTCTTAAGTGGAATAACATTCTTTTTCAGATCGTAGGCATAAATGTCACTGTGAAGGATTAACGAGGACAAGGACAAGCACATCAAAATCAAAATGTGCTTGGATCATTGGTTACTTAACAAATATGTAGATTTATGCTGATAAAACTCAATGGCTGCAGTGAAATAACTCTGAATTTATATTAATATAAATGTGGTAGAAGTGAATTCTAAATTTTCTGTTAGTAATTTATTTGGGCTTTTTTAATCCCAATTTGTCTTCATTACACTAAATAAAACACAACCAGAAATCCATACATCAGTAGCATAGCACAAAGTTTACAAAAGCATAACCTTCAGCTTTTTGTATCCAAATTGGTAGCGGCACTGGAATGACCACATAACATTAAAATATGCATGTTTACTTAATTCTTCCTTTTTTGGAGGAGTAGAAAAGCAAAACGGGATGATCTTTTGTGAAAGGTAGTGATATCAGATGCTTACAAGTCTGGAAGTCAAATGTAGAAAGAAACACGGAAAACATGACAGTCTGAGTAAGGGTGGAAAGGATATTCCTGTATAGATCATATTGATCCTTTCAGCAGTCAGATGAATAGCTTCCTTCTCCCCTAGTTCCCATTCTCCCCTTCTCCCATCTCATCTCATTTCTACCCAGATGAGGTGTCTCCAGCTACCACAATGACAGACTTTGCCCTAAGTGATCTTCTGTGCCGTCAGTTAAGCTCCAGTGAGGTTTTCAAAGCCACAGACTTTGGATTACCATTGCCAAAGATCCACTGGCCTTTCTCTTTTTCTGTAAGCAAGCATTGCTTTTCCTAGCCATGCATATTCGGGGAAGGACACTTTTCTGCAGCATGTAAAGGTGCTCTTGGCTCTGATGCATCTTCTCCAACTGGGTTTTTTTTTCCAGTCCTTCGCAACACCGATCACGCACGTGGAGAACTTCACGTCTGGCTTTTACCTGTCCTCAGCAACCTATGTTGTGCTAGAGGGATGTGTGGGTAAAAAAATGTATTGTTTTTTCCACTTGGGATTTATCATCTATGAGAAGACAGTGACAGTTAAGATAGATATTCTGGGGGAATTTTTTTTTCTTTCACTTTAGCATAAGAGGCCGGTGTGACATTTTGCCAGATGGCTTATGCTGCTTGTTCACGTTTATTGGAAAATCACCTCGCTCCATCAAATAAGGTCGTGTTTACTTATTCACATTTTAAAATTTCATGCTGCAGAATGCCCAGTTAGCACTCTAAATGCCCTTGACAAGAATTTAGAAGCACAATGAAGAAACATTTCATCCAGACAAAACAGCAGCAGCAGAACTTTTTCATAGCTATTCAAACCTTCAGCTAGGTTAATCCCCCTCTCTTAGGTATGCTTCAGTCTTTCATTACATCAGCCCATTAGGAATGTAAAAAACAATAATTTCTAAGCACAAGGTTTGTTTTTTCCCCATCTTACCAAGGAAATAATTTAGGATTCTCCAGGAAATAGAGATATCTTTGCTCTGCAAGGAAAGTATGAGCACATTTAGGCACCCGGTGACAATGGCAGGGGATGCTATCAAGGCCTCAGGCATGTCTCAGTCTTTTGCATCACTGGTTAAATGAATCTTTTGGTTTTACAGCCTCCAAATTTCCTCCAGCTATTCAGACAATGATAATCATTTTGACACATGATTACAAGAACTTGTTTTTACCTTGAGCAAAAGAGCTCTCCAGTTTGAATGTGCTCTTTTAGCTACTTAAATCTGTTTCCTAAACTGACATTGGAATATTTTTATCAAATCAAGGTAGGCTGTCTGGGTGGGATTCAGTTGCTGGAACATGGATGTCTAGTGCCATTTTAGATGCTTTAAGGTGTTACACCTGGCTGTTGTTCTAGACAGTTAGAGTTTTGGTGTTATATCTGCTAGTCAGTATCTAAAACAACACTAAAAGTCTGTATTTAGATATCTGAATGATTCATTCTGTCCTTTCCCTTAACATCGTCTCGAAAGATATTTAAACATCACTGTAAAGTTATTTTAACTCTGTATCTCTGGATTACTGTTCTCTTTCTTCTGCTCTGCATAGTATTGTTTCATTTTATTTTTAGCATGCCTCTCCGTGAAGGGTAAAAACCTGGTTAGAGATCTCCAGTGGAACTCTAACTGGAGAATGGTTACAATTTCCCTCCTTTATAAAATATATTCTCCTTAACAACATCTAAACACGGGTATCCCTTCTTGAAAGAAATAATTTAATTTTAAACATCATAAAAATCAATTTTAAATAACTTTTTAAGTGTCCAAGAGGCTCGAAAGAATCATAGCTTACCATCTACCTAAATATATGATGATCATTCCTGAAAGTTTCTACAGAAAGTTATTTTCTGAACCCTCAATTATTTCTCCAAATTCTCGACATATCATGTGACACACAATACTGAAACATGGTCCAAAATGAAGAATTCAAGGATAGTGGCTTAATTTTATATTGAAGTTTTTTCCAGCTTGCAATTTTAGAAATAAATTCCTGCAATTTATAAAGACTGACACAACAGCAACATGTCTTCAAACAATATTCAGATAACCTCGTGGCCTCAAGATTAGCTTTACTTAGCAGCATTTTTCCACAATAGCAAATTGATTTATTCTCAGAAGAATGGATAGACATTACACAGAGCAGTCTGGCAGAGGAGTAGACTGGCAGAGGAGAATGATGCATCCGCTTTACTACCTCTACTTTCTAGTTATTAAGCATTATTTGTGAAGTTAAATTCAACAGCTGAAAGTAAGGCTATTTTCTCCAGTAACTGGTGTTAGAATGGACCCTGGAGACAGCTGTTAAATCAAGCTGCTGGTTTGCTGCAGCCGAAGTTGCAAACAGCGTGTATTGGAATGAGTAGGCATTTGGCATTACCTCCAGACTAGGAGAAAATGAAGTGTTTGCATTTCTAGAAATGCATAAATCATCCTTGCAAAACCTGCAGGAAAATGCATGCAGGCTTAAAATGAACATCAATATTTATGATGCAACATTATCTATAACAAACTACATTCATAACTCATACTTCCCAAGAATAATTTTCAATATTTTTTTACATATTCTTGCCCAAAATAAGCTGCAAGATGCATGCCTGTTTTCAGTTCATCTAGATTAAATCACCATTTGTCCATATTTATAGAAAATTTCAGAATAAGCTCCAGTATGGCCTGGGAAGTAAGTTTTATGTGGTATTGGCCCATCAGTATATATTAATAATTAAAAGCAGTAATTTTTAATTTTGGTTATAGGGAAAAAATCGAAAGATAAAGATGTAAGCAGAAAAAACATCATTAAACAGAAATGTAATTTACTATAAGAAAATATATTTATTATGAAATTTGATTTCTAGGCCCATATCCAAAAGGCACCTTAAACACATAAGTAGAGTGAGATTATACATACGCTGGCAGCTATACATATATTTTAACACCTTGTCTAATTGGCAACCTCCATTGTTACGTCTCCACATCTGCACACAAAATTCATGTGCTCATTTTTGTTGTAATAGCAAATAATGTAAATTTATAGTTGCATGTGACTCAGAGTATTGATCACTGTCCTTATTAGCTGCCTCTACGCTTTGCAGAATAAGTATCAAATATGAATGATGAATAAATATAAACCTTCAGAGCAAAGTAGTCAGGTAGTTGCCCTCTTTCACCCAATCACCCACCCTACTTTTAGAGTGGGATGTGGACGATGAGGTGGATGAGGAATAAAAACCCTACATGTGTCCCGAGGAATTTACAGTCTCAACAGATGAATAACAGGCAGTGAGTAAGACACAAGTCCTTGGTCAATAAAATATATGCAAAGCTGTGAAGTTACTATTTCTTATGCATATTTCTAGATTCTAGAGGAACTGACACATACCTATTTCACCATTGAGCTTGTCCCTTACTCAAATCGATCCTTCAGACACTGAATCTAAACTAAGTCCAGCAAAAATATCTGTCCTGCAGTGGTGGCTGAGAGAAAAGAAAACATTCCTTCTTCTCCTCCATAAAGTCATATTCAACATATGAGGGAAGCATAGAAGAAGCAGAGAGGAGAGTTACAGGGAAAAGCAACGAGACGTGAGGAAGAGAAGACAAGATATGAGAGAGAGAGAAAAAGAAACCTCCTCACTCCAGACCAGGGATAGGGTTTTTGGAGCCTTACTGACAAGGAAGGAGGTAGCATTTTTTTAAATGAGATTGTTACAGTAATCCCACTGAAAATCAGTGACAACTGCCCACTTAGAGCAGGATCAATCTAAACTCATGTGTCTACAGTGAGAATGCCAGTGTGTGACAGAGCCAATGTGAGCAACAATCACAGCCAACAGAGTTTAGAGCACAATTCACCTCATCCAAAAGTAAATGTCTATAACTGGTCAGATGAATCTCATCTTAAACTCTGTTGGCTGTGTAGAGTTGATCTTCCCAGTTACAACAGTAGCCAAGGCAGCTGGTTCAAATGTAGACATCTATGTTGCATAGCTCCACATTTAGTCAGATGAATGCCAAACCTGACTCCATTGGCTCCACTTGAATAACTGCAATGAAACAGAGTACTTTTGATGTGGAGTGTTCGAGCAAGGCAGGGAAAAATCCAAACTTAGAAATACATGATGAGAAATTTGGAGCAGGAAAAAGAAGACAGTCTTAGCTGTCTGCACAGAATGAAGATACCCAGGGAGGGAGAAACATCTGGAGACCACAGGAACATCTTGCACTAATCCACAGAATACATTTCATGGCTTTAAACATGCTAAATAGACACAATGTCATTTTCAAACTTGAATGATATTATGAATAAAATTAGATTTTCTCCTGAACACTCATTGTCCTGATGCTTGAAGTATGTTTCCTAAATTTAGATTTTGCCATAGATGTTGTACTTAATAAGTTATTTAAGTAGTGGTGTTAGTGCAGAGTAAAGAAGTAACTTCATAATAACCTAAATTTCAGAGCCATAATCTTTTCTACCCCTGCCCCAGCTTCTGGCCAATTTGGGAAGTGATTCACTTTAAGCCCAGATGTTGTCTCATGCAGCACATTTAGCATCCTTTTTGCATTGAATCAGTTAGCTCCCATTCCCAACGGGAGACATATGTTCCCTCCGCCTTTGGTTTCACACTTGCAGAGTTACTGTTTGCTTGTTTCTCCTCCAGCATAAAAAGTGTATTATTTCTGTTTAACTGTGAGTTGCCTTTTTATTCTAAGTACTCAACATCAATTAAAGCATTAATAAAAGTGTTAGAGAATCCATGTGAGGAAGGAAGAGGACAAGATAGATTTGTATCAATGAACAAAACCACAGGACTTCATTCCAGGATGTAAAAACATCCTCTCAGATTGAAACTCATGATATAAGTTTCAGCAGATGAGCAGGATATGTGGATATACATGGATAAAAAAGTATATATCCATTCTGAGATAAATTTAATAAAATCTTCCATAGTCACAAGTATCCTTTGATTTCTCCTGTCATCCAAAAATCGGGATGTAAATGCTCTCGGTTTAAAAATATCACAAGAAAACCAGATGAAGAAGCAGATAAGTAGTTAAAAAGTGATAATATTTCTCAAAGATTGCAAAGCAATGCAATTCAAATAGTCCTCACATACTTTCTATTTCAACACTTCAGAAGACAGGCAGAAAACTCAGTCTCCAGTGTAATAATATGTTTTATTACCTTCTAATGCTCAGGTAGCCAAAGGGGTGTCCATTGTAAATGGACAGACAGTTAAACTCCTATATTATGTGCACCAAAACATCTCCTTGTTTCCTCCTCAAAGGTAATTCTTATTATTTGGTTAGGTGGAAAGAATCCATCATTCAGAATACATACAAATTTTTCTTCATCTTCTGTCATTATCTTATTATTTGATTAGGTGGAAAGAATCCATCATTCAGAATACATACAAATTTTTCTTCATCTTCTGTCATTATCCTTTCTTGCTATCTCTGCTTAAAGAAAACAATTCTTCTAAATTAACAAAATTAATCCATAAAACTAGATATAAATGTTTTAAATATTTTTTTTTCTCAGTCTGAATTTATTTTTATTAATCCGTGGTAGATGCTCTTCATTAATCCTTTGGAAGGATAACCACGGGTATTTTTTTCCCTGCAGGATTTTGCCTTTGAACATGAAGAAATTGTTGGTCTCTCCATTCATTTTTTATTTTCCACGTTAATTAAACACTTGTCCAGATGGCACTGTACAAATGTCTTTCATGCAGATTTTTGTCTTTGAAATGCAGCTACCAACCCCAAAATACAGCATTTCCGCCTGCTTGGGAAAATAGCTCTCCATGGTTCATGTTATGTATGGTATAGTGAGGGGGTTAGAGAGCGTCACTTGGATTAAAAGGAGGGGAGGGGAGATTCACCTCCAAATCTTCCACTTTTCATTAAAATCTCCATGTAACTATTTGTGTGTGCATATGTTTTGTGTGTATGTATATACGTGTGTGTGTATGCACACATAGACGCCTCAGAAGTAAGAATTACTGAAAAATTCATATTACCTTAATATAATGTCTACATACAATCCTCAGCCAGTTGAGTAATGAGAGCACAAACCAGTAGCATCAATGTATTTCACATCTCTTGAGGCAGATGATTAAATCAAGTTTAAATCCCCACCCAAGAAGTGCCAGAGGATCACATGCCCTTGCTAGGTCCAATTTCCCCACTCAGGAGGACTCCGGGAAAACATACAAGCAAATAAAGCTTTATTCGGGGAAAGACAAAATGGTGATATGTTTAGCACACAGTAAGAGTAAATCCCCCTCCCCTGTTCACCCTGCCGAAGGTGCCCCTCATCCAGGAGAAGCTATCTATGTGCAGGGATCCCTTGGCGCCCGCAAGCTGCCTGCTCAGCCTCACCAAGCGCTGGCTGCCCTGTCCCCACCAGCTCAGGGACTCCCCCACGGGCACTTGGATCACTGCAGTCCACTCCTGGGCAAGGTAGGTGTCCTGCCATCCTCCACACAAATATTCCTGGTTTGATTGCGCTCAAGGAGGCCTCACACTAAAACATTTCTCACCAAAGAGCCTGCTATGCATCTTTGTCTCTTACACTGAAATCCCCATCGTAATGGAAAGAGCATTCAGGGCTGTGTAACGGGGACCTGCTTGCCCAGGAGCGAGGTCTTTGCCACAAGTTAAAATCACCTTCTCTTTTTCAAGTGCCAACCCTCGTGCAGAACCCAACCTGTCTGTGGTGGCTACCCAGATGTTAGCAGAAGAACTGTTGGTAATTAGCTAATGTAAACTAAAGCCTCTATGGTTTTGCTTTCTGCTTTTCACCAACAGTGGGATAGAAACCTCTTTGCTTTCTCGAATGACATGTATGTGTAGTTATTACAAACAAATAATTGATTGACATGTATATGTAGTTATTACAAACAAATATTGAATTTCTGTAAATAATGTATTATGAGCTCTTCAACTGCTCAAGTAAGCGACTGTTTTTTTTCATACTGCACCCGCAGTCCTGTCTGCGTGTCACAGATTTTACCATCATTGCAGTTCTGTTGCATGCATAACGTAGTAACCAGAGAAAAATGACTCCGATGTGTCAAGAGCAGAAAACCCTAAAACATTTCTTTAGCAGCATGTGACTCTCAAAGATTTCTGTTTGTGAAAGAGTCAACACAGTGTGCTATCCCTGTTTGAATATGCGGCTTCAAAACACACTGCAATTACAAGCTATAGGAGAGCTGGTTTAACATAGAGGATGACATCATGTTTCCTTCCATTCCTCCTGGCTAAAGAAAGACAAAACCATCAGGCCAGGTTTTATTTTCTTCTATTTATTCCAGATATCTCCATTAATCCCAGCCTTAAGAAGAGATGTTACATCCTCCTCCAAGGCTATCAAAGGAGGACAGCAAATAGAAGGTCCTTCAGAATATGAACAGTGGCTATGTGACAAGAAGAAGGTTAACAGCCTTAACCATATCTGATGAATTAGATGTTTACTGCTCTGTGGATGTTTGGTCTGCAACGCCTGCCACTGATATCAATAGAGGTCTTGTTTAAAAACCTCAGGTTGCATTCTCAAAATTCAGGGGATAGGCTGGACTTTAAAGGTTTGACTGTTGGAAAAGGTGAAATATTTTTCCTTCTAGTTTCACTCTGATCACACCCCCTTGGAAAGCAAACAGGATCAACTCTTAGCGTTGGACTTCAGAAAGAAAGATGCCTAGATAGATGGTCTAGCTCATTTACGTGGCTCTGTGAAGGATTGCTCCTCACAGTTTATTTTCCAGTACTTCATTCAAACTGCTTTTTCGATATTTGAACAAGAAATGTTGCCCTTCGGAAGAGTTTGCCAGGTCTGTCAGGGCCTGTATTACTGTAATTAGTCTTACGTTTCCCCTTTTGTTCATCTACCCCAGGTTTTAGGCTGTTGGTGGCCACCGTTTTTTTTCCATTCCTTGCAGAAAACATTCGATAAGGAAACTCATTGCTGAGGAAAGGCAATGAGAAATCCTGGTCTGTTTAAAGTTCATTGCAAAAATGCTATAGCGATTGTAATGAGGCCAGGACGAGACACATGGACAAGGCTTTGCTCCACAAAGAAATTCAGCATGATACTCAGCTTAAGGGACTGGGGGAGAAAGGAAGAGAAAGAAGAGAAAAGCTCTGCCTTGTGCCCTCTTGAATCTGGGCTGTTCTGGCTGCTAATTTAGATACAATGGCCACCATCAGCAGTCTGCACGGACCCTAGCACTGCTTTGAAACCCCACTGAGATACCTTCCTGGCATACCTTACTCTGATGACATGACTTAAGAGCTTAATATAGCTCCATGGCTCTCTTCCCTCATGCCAACGGATCTCCCCCAGTTGGCTATAAAGATTTTAGTCCCCTGATAAGTCACCACTTGCCCATTTCAGTTGGCTAAAAGGGGTGGCATGAGGAAAAAGGCTCAAGCCCCTATTCTTTCACCTTAATTTTGGTGCCTTGATTTTGGTGCTAACGTGTTGTCTGGCCTATAACAAATTATACAAGCTCCCCATGTTCCAGCTTCTTTGCCTTTAAAATGAGAATAATGATTTCAGCTTTTTGATGTACTTTGAAACATGTGGACATAAAGCACTACCAAGAGAAGAAGGTTTTATTATTTTTTATATATTTTGTCTTTTTAATACAGGCCCAGCCCATAAATTATCAGCATTACCTCTCTAATGTGAACACATCTTCATTGCTGTTGTTGAAGATAATCTTCAACACTTTGCTGATAATATAGAAACTCTGTCTACTATTCCTGATAATTTCTATAAAACCTCATTCTGTCATCAGCAATATATATTTTACTGAAGGCTGTGTGACCTTGTCTTGTCAGAAACTGCAGCCTTCACTTTCTTCTTTCACCCACAGTTTTACGTGTACTGCAACAGTCATGAGTTTGTTTCTAGATCCAGAAGAAAAATCACTAGTTTGTGGGACAAGCTATTATTTCCTTGTGTTATGTTACACTCCCCTTTTTTTCTGCACTTTCCTCTGCCCTTTAAATCCCTTGCTTAAAACCTCCTTGGTGATTTTTTTTTTATTTCTCCTCTAAGCAGCCTTTGATTTTCAGGTCAGTTTCCCTGCAGGGTAGTCCATCATCTCACTTTTCCTTTACATTCCTCCATTCCATCATCAGTATTTTGCAGTCTGCGCTGGACATCTGGTGGACTACAACTCCCATATCTCATGTGTGATCACTGGAAGTGAATCACTATCTTTCCATGTAAGTGTGCAGGAAGGTGACGAGACTAACCAGCCGGGAAAGGGCCTAGAAAAGGCAATGACAGGAATCAGTCGTGTGCGTGATGTCTGGCACTCAGCACACACAGGGCACTCAGAGCTGCAGCTCTGCAGCCTGTGGGGTGACCCATGGAGAAACGTGTCCTTAATGTCCCAGGTGTGGCTGTGGTGGGAAATGAATGGAGACTTTGGCTCTTGCAGGTGTGACAGACAGCCCAGCGCTGGTATTTCCCCATCAGTGGGCATATGCCTGTGGGAAACTGTGGTGGCCCCAGGTCCACGACAGGGAGGAGGTGTTTGGGCTCTGCCACGGCTTCTTCAGAGGACACCGCACAGCTCCATGCTCAGCCTTATGGAGGCATGCAGGGAGGCAGGAGTCATCTCTACCTCCCCAGTGTTCAACAGTGGTGTCCAGGGGCCTGGTAACAGGCAGCCAGTCTGCTGCAGACACAGCAAGACCAGCTTGGGTATGTTCCGCTGGGCAACCTGAGCCCAGACTGCTGAGAAAGAGCTGTGAGAAAGTCAGTGGCACACTGGAAAAATAAAGTTATAGTCAAGGCTAGGGGTATTGAGATGGGGCTGGTCAGGTGCGCAAGGATTCAGGAGGGAAAATGGCTGAGTATGAGTTCCTGAAGGAGGAAAGCACAGAGGCTGGTCAGGCTGAATGGCAAAGCCTGGGGTAGTGCTGGTCAGGTCACCAGCTCGAGTCACTGCTGTGGGCAGAGCGGGTGGGAGACGGCAGCTCCGGGACACCCAGTCCTGGCCCTTCCCCTCTTGGTGCCACTGAAGCCAGCAAAGGCTCCACGGGTGCTGCACGGGGAGTAGACCTCAGCCTGGCATCCCATTAATCCTACCTGTCCTTCATGTCTGTCAGCCCACAAACTGATTTACACTGCTAAGGTGTGTTTCTACATAGCTAAAAATCTCCAAACAAGCTGACCCGAAAAACTGGGCTGTGGCACCCGTGTTTTTCAAGTGGTGAACAGCCCACTCTTCCACCCCTGCTCCTCCAGGTGACCCTTTGCTCTAATACCAAGGAGTGACTTCTTTTGTTCTCGCTCAGGAGCTCTAGTTATCCAAAACATGATTTCACATACTCAGATACAGGAAGCAGAAGACTTGAGCAAGGTTTTAATCGCCACTTGGCAGTTCTGGTATGTCATATCACACATTTACAGTTTCTTCGTCTCTCTGTAAATTTACTTAGTTATTGTGTCTTTTATTAATGCACAATGGATGTGCATTAGTGAAGCAACCAAAGTAGAATTAAATTGCTTTTCTATCTGCTTTTTCTTTATAAATCAATAGATCTCTGACAGTAATGTGTTTTAAACACACAGAAATGCTGGATACTTCTTTTCACAGTAAGTTGTCCAAATATTTGCTTGCTATCCTCAGAATACTTACATTCTCTAAGCAAAAAAAAATTATATCACTTTTTCCTTTTGCACTTTATATTAAAGCTTAGCTTTGCCTCTTCATTCACTTATATTACCTTTGTTATTTTTCACCGACCTGTACACAGGTCCATATATTTCTTTAATAGGTTTTAAATTTTACTGCAGCCCCTTGTTATTGGCTCCCCAGCCAATTCACTTTACTCAGCAATATGATCTATTTGAGTGGAAATGGGAAGTTTATGTGATAGTCTCCCTAGACTTGTCTGAATATATTATGGTCTGAGCCAGCCAGAGTGCACCTTTATGTTAGAAGCTATGCAGTCTTGAGACACTTGCACAGGGACCACTGCAAACCCAAGGGCCCGTGACCATGTGGGGCAAGGAATTGAATTTTCTGTGAATGCAAGATCACTAAAGGATTCTGTGTACATGTTATTAAGCTGAAAAGAATTAAAAGAATAAAAATATTTCGGGGAATGCTCCACTGAGGATCCCATCCAGCTGGAAAATTTCCTGGACTAGCAAGAGCAAGCAGAATATTTCTATACCCATTCTTCATTAGTCCATGATGGGATGCACCATTCAGAAAACTGGTTCCAGTTTTGCCTGGTTTCTCTGATGTCTTCAGGGCTGGCCAAGCCCTCAGCGAGGCTCCAAATGCAAGCATAGGTAGTGTGAAACCACTTTCAGATCACACAAGCCTCCTTCCAGTCTCATGCTGAACATAGCTTACTGGGAACAGAAAAGCTGTATACATCTAGCTCATACAGTCATTTACAGTTGGGTCAACTGGAAGAGAGCTTCCAAGCAGCTCTAGAGCATGGTTTAGATTTAATCCCATATATCCCAACTGAGAAACCTTTATCAGTCTGCTGTCACATCCCATATTATGACTGTGTTGCCACTATAGCCCTGTTTAGTCTCTGAAAGGACTGTATGATGGGGTAAGCCGCAGCAGAGAGAACAAGGCTCATCAGCCCTGACAGTCTACTCCAGTCTTTTATTCCTGTCCCATTGTGTGTCCATCACTCTGTTTTTAGCTCTACGTAGCCATTTTTTTCTGTGAGAAATGTTCTTGCTTCCTGCCCTTGCTTGATTAATCTTTTCACCAGCTGTATTTGTGTTTGCAGAGTATGTGTTGCTATGCATTCATTTCACCACCTCCACACCTCAGAGCATTGGCAACAATCCCTTACATTCTTTAAACAAAAATGCTGTTAACTCTTTGCATCCAAAGTAAGAAAAAGAAACGTCAGTATTATGGACTGTGACAGGATAATGGTTTTGCTATAGGAGTCTGTGCACTGCAGGAGGCGAAGGAGGGACAGCATCACCTGGGAAGGCACATAAGAACAGACAACGTTTGGCTTGACGGAGTCGTGAGTCCCTCTCTGTTTGCTCCTTACTTTGTGGAATTGTAATTATTACCAACAAATTAATATACATGCCCAACACTAGCTGACACATAATGGGGAGGAGAGCGGGTGGCAGAGTGGCAAGATCTTTGTGTGTGGTTAAATAACAAGTAAGTAACATTCTAGCAAGCGCTCAAGAATACATGCTGTAGCTCCTGGGTTTTGAAAGATCAATGAAACGGCCATTTGTTGTGCACTGACAACAATTTCCTGCCTTTGTATCAGCTATCGGAAAGAAACTGCCCACCCAAGGTCTTGGCAGATTGTGCTGGGGCACAGGAGAGGCGCCTGCTTTCTTCCAGGCTGCATTGCTGGGGCTGAGCACCATATTTTGTCCTGTCAGTCACTTAATTAAGACTTGTCTGTCGGATGTGGCAGGTGCAGCTTGCGGTGTCAGCGGCCAATATCTGTATGTTCCTGTCCTGCTGCTTCCCAAATGGAAATGTGCAATAGTCTTAAAGAGAGTTAATTTCTGCCTTTCCTTTTGCTTTAAAGCATGTGAACAATTTACAGATTGGCTTTTTTTGTTGTTTCTTTGATTAGGTTTTATTTGCTCCTTTATACTTATTTCAAAGAGAGCATTGTTACAAAAAGCTCCAAGGACAGTCTGTGCTGTTTTTCCTGCTCCATAATTTTCTCCTTACAATTTTTCTTCAAAGAGTGAATAATACACCATTCAATGCATTGAAACTGCACTCTGCTAATGGTAACGCCGCCTGGAGCTGCTTTGAAACGGAGGTCCAAACCAGCCCACAGCACTGAGCAATCTGTGAGATGGGCACTGGGAGTCCCCTGGTATTGCCGTGTCCTGGCAAGACATTTTGGCATTCATGGGAGATATTGCCATAAAGATTTGAATTTTCTGTGCTGGGTCTTTCAGGTCTCAGCAGGATTTGTCTTCAAAACTTTGACTTGTTTGCCTCATGCCATGTTTCAGAACTGGCAGAGAGTCCTTACACAGAATTGCCCTGGCCTCTGACGTCAGGACAACGCCTTCAGACAATCTGTCCCTCTCTCTTCTGCCTTGTTTGGTTCCTTCACAGCTCCTCTTCCCTCTTGTGCCCCTGCTTTCCTACCCAACAGCCATGCAGCCATGTGCTGCTCACTTCTGCTTCCTATGGGGACCCTCATTTCAGCTCCATGTTCCTTGTGTCCCAGAGCCTGGTCTCGTCCCAGCAGCACAGTATCATGTATCATAAATCTCCAGTTCTTCCTCCTCCACAATTTCTTTTTGCATCCTAGTTTATCACTTCAGAGAAAGCACTGGCAAGAAAAGTCAGTGAAGGTTCCTACCAACTGGTCATTCATTTTATTATGTACTTTTGGCAACAGTCTTTTCTTTAACAGTCATTTATGCCTGCCAGAGAAAGTGTGTGGAGAGTCTGCCAATGTGGAGTGAGATCCTGAGATTTTGCTGTATGTGTCCTGCCGTGAGCACATTTCTTGAAGTCTCAGCTCTGGGAACGCTACGATCATTTGAGAATCTGAATTTATCTTTCCGTGGAGTAAGTCGTGAATCTCCCGTGACTATGGGAGAAAAAAAAAAAGCCTGGGTGATGCTCGAACTAGACACGGGCCACCAGAGCAACCCCACAAGGCTCGCTTTATTGAGGCTCCTCTCCAAACCCCCGTCAGGAAGCCGGGGCTCGGAGGGGACTGCCTGGTAAGCTCCGAACCCTGGCAGCGAGACCCAGGAGGCGGCGGCTGGGTCCCCGTGTTCCCCCCCCGTCCGGGTC
>VZSZ01001404.1:513802-554463 GCA_013398815.1 Ibidorhyncha struthersii
TTACCGATCACGTATGTGCTATAGGCGCACATGTGTTTTCTACGCAGGCGACACATTTATTGGGCTGCAGGCTTTTCCTAATGACACCGGGCAGTCGGCCTCGAGGGGGGATGGGGCGCAGAAGAAGGGGGTAATAACGAATTAATTGCAGATGAGAAGTAATATCCGCCTTTGAGTCATCAGTCTTTGAGGCATAATTTCATTCCGAAAGCTCTTAATCAAACTGGAGATCTGCTATAGGAAAGCACTGCTTTTCCCATAGGATTATCAGATTTCCACCAGAGAATACAGATCCTGGATTATTGAGCTACATGGGATTTGCGTGTTTCTTTCTAATTAGACTGAGAATCTGAGTTTAAAATTCTTTATTTCGGGGGGGGGAGTTACTTGCTTCTAAAAGACTAGACGTCTCTTTTCTCTGACATTTTACACAGTTATTCTGGTTATCCTGTGCTCTGTAGATGACTTACTGCCTTAATTGGATATCGGTGTCAAAGGTTGATTAGACTCCTAATAGATTTTGGATCTGCAAGAGGATTGCAGTTTTAAATGCGTGGTTAAAACAATCATGTTTGCCATCTCCCCTCAAACAGTTGAGAGGAAGACTGATGTATTACATTTGCGTTATCTTCTCTTTGGTTTATTAATGTATCATCATGAGGTTGTCGGGTTTGGTTTTGTTGTTGTTGTTTTTTTTTCCCCTCTGCTCTTTCATTTGCAGACCGAAAAGAAATGAATGTCAGGGAGGATTTGTTTAATCATTTAACAGCTGACACAAGCCATGTCCCTAACAAAACATTGGTGAAAGAGTAGAAGAGCAGCTCCGGTACTGTGAAGCTGCTTCAGCGGGTCAAGGGCAGCGTTTGCCGAAGGATGCGGTAGCCCAGGAGTCGGGGCTGACCGGGACGAGGTCGATGGCTTGCATGGAGCTTCTCTACCTGGCCGAGGAGAGCAGGCAGGCGCCCCTGGGCCCCGCCGCCGGCTGGAGCCTGCCCTCCCCTCCCTATGAGCAGCAGCAGCAGCAGCATGAGGGGGGTGAGGTGGACCCCAGAGCAGCCACTGCCGTGGCAGCCCTGCGCTGCGAAAGGCATTGCAAGCCCTTGCAGAGGGGCCCTGTGGCTGAGCCCCCCCCGGCACCCCAGCCTTCCCCCTGGGGCACCTCTCCCCAGGAGCACCCTGCACCCCCCAGCACCTCCCAGCCCTGCCACCTACCCGAGCGCTTGCCCGGGGAAGGGGACGGAGGGAAGAAGAAAGCCTGCTGCTGTGCCCAGGAACTTGAGACGTCATTCACCTATGTGGATGAAAATGTGAACCTGGAGCATGCAAGACATCCCTCCAGTCCTACAGGCGGCCGATGCCAGGATGCCCCTCTGCAGCAGCATACCTGCAGGGAGCTGCCACCTGAGTGGATGCACGATTCTCCTTCCCTGGTCTCCGAGGAGGACGACGCTGCCTCGGAAGCGACAGCAGGGAAATCCGTGGACTACGGGTTCATTAGTGCCATTTTGTTCCTGGTTAGTGGCATTTTGCTGGTGATCATTTCCTACGTGGTACCCAGAGATGTGACTGTGGATCCCAACACCGTGGCTGCCCGGGAGATGGAGAGGCTGGAGAACGAGAGCGCTAGGATCGGGGCTCACTTGGACCGCTGTGTTATTGCCGGGCTGTGTCTCTTAACCCTGGGGGGAGTGGTGCTCTCCAGCCTGCTGATGATGTCCATGTGGAAAGGGGAGCTGTACCGGAGGAGCAGGTTTGCATCCTCCAAGGAGTCTGCGAAGCTCTATGGGTCTTTCAATTTCAGAATGAAGTCTGGTGCAAATGATAATATGCTGGAGCTGTCGTTAGTTGAGGAAGATGTGCTTGCCATAGATAATTAGTGTGGTCGTGATTTTTAAGGCAGCATTTCAACAGGAAAATGTTTCATTAAAGAAGACAGATACGGCTAAAGATAGCTGGTGATGCAGTTTATTTGTCTTACAAGAACATTTTTTTCTAAACTCTATAATCAAATGTTTGCAGTATATGAGCACTTGTTGTAAAGGGAAAATGTGCCAGAGAAAATGCAACTGATATAAAGTAATGAAAACCACTGAATAAAAAGAGATTTGTGATAAGTAGGTTCCTCAGATACTCCTTTATCCTAATATAAAACATTCCATTGGTGTCTTGCCTATATAATTTTCTTATTACTCCCATATAGAACAGGAATGACCTTGACACTTTGGAAGCTGTTAATTATTGCAGCCCGCAGGATTATTAACAGTCTACTTGGTGGACTGTTAAGAAGCAGGACCAATAATCAAATAGCAGGGCTAATATTTAATTAAGAGACATGCTTTTTTATCCTTTGATTTTAAGCTGGTCCCTTCTCTTCTGTTGAGTGAGAGCTAAGGGAAAAAAGAATGCTGCTCGGTTATGACTTGCCACAAACCTCCCATATTTTCAAATAGTTGTACAATTAGTGATGATTATTTAAAATATAAAATGAGAGGCAAAGGGCAGCGAACCATATGGCTCATGGTATTGGTGGGAGACAAAAAGCTCTTTCAGCTTGAGGTCAGTGGCTCCATTTCAGTTCAGATTAGCAATGACTGATAGTCATTCACTTCTGATAGCTATAGTGACCTGTATAAAAGAAGTTTAGTTCCTGGTGGACAGATGTCTTTGTATGAAAACTGCCATAACTTGAATTAACTGACGTCTTGTTTGGAGTCTCAAAAGACCCACAGAGTGAAAAAGCATGGGGATGCTGAGACTGAACACTTCTCCTTCAGTATGGATACCAGAAGAAAGTCAAGCTCAGCTGCAGGGCTTTGCTTACACTAGGACTGTCCGCGTCTTACTCGTCCTTTTTGAAACTTCAGTTTTATGTCACTAGGCTGTCAGCCTTCTCATAACCAGCAAGGAAAGGTCAGGAAGGAGCTTTCTGGGGCTCATTCAGTAAAAACCAATTTATTTGTAAAAAATAAATTGTCAGGAAATACAAAGGTTAAATATCAGGTGGTTTACTGGCTGACATGGGACTCACTTAAAGTAGAGGATGATCAAGGTTACATGTTGTTATTAATCACAGTTCTGTGGCACAGTAGCCAAAACCCTGTACCACTGATGCTATTTACTTTATTATCAGCCAGTTTCTGTGGAACATGAAAGTTGTGTTCTTGCAGTGCTGAGAAAACCAGCCAAGATTGTTGTATGCACCCCTGTCAGTTCTTACTGAGCAGTGGTTAATATCTATATATTTCTCCTGTTAACATATATATATATGTGTCCCTGCCAAAGCCAAACATGAGTGAAGAGCTCTGTCTGTACAGCCCCTGGCTGCAGAGTCTTAGTAGAAACATGTGATTCACTGTCACAGCCTTGTCAGTCGTGAGCTAAGTCTCAAAGATCAGGAATATCAAATATTTTTAACATGATACATTTTTTCCCACTGTGACATATCTGAGAAGAGTTCTCTTGGGAAGGAGGGAGAAGATCTTTATGCCCCCTTTACCCAGGAGTATGTGGCAGCGCAAGGTTCAGAATAACAAGTGGCAGATGGAAACATAGGGTCCTCACATGGAGAGACTGAACGCTGTTTTGCCACCTGGTTCCTCATTGCCTCTTCTCTGGCTGTTCGTGTCAGGAGACATGTGCAGCACCTGTGTCTGGCACTCACCTGGTTCAGTCCCTCCTGCTTGCTGGCCATGGGTGCTCGCATGGGCACCTTCAACTGAGGGCCCGCAGAGCTGCACTGCTCCAGGTTCATGCCTTTGGTCACTGTAAATAGCGTGATGTGGTACCCAAGCTTTAACATTGGCCCTGCAAAAGAGATGCTGCTTCAGATGTTACCTGCTCTAACCGCTGCTTTAGTTCAGTGTTACTTGGTAATTAAAGGAGCAGCCTTATTAAGCGATGCTGCTGCCTACTAGATGATTTTGCCAGTTTATGTCACGATGGGGAGAGTGTTTGCAGGCAGGAACTCAACAGTGGCCAGCATCTCCACAGTCATCTTTGGAGGGCTTACATCCCTCTGGATGTGTCATCAGGGATTCAGGATGGAATTTCTAGGGTAAATAAATGGAATAGCTTCCAGATGTGAGGAGAAGCCTTCAGCCTGTTGTGATTGGTGAGAGTGAGGCAGGAAATACCCTGAGAAGCAGGACACGGAGGAGGAGAGCTCCTCTTTAGCTGGCCTTTGCCTGCTGGTGGGTACGAGGTCACTGCCTGCAGGGCCTGCCACCGGCTCGAGGTGGGGCAGTAGGGACAGCGCTGCCTCCAGTCCTGCCCCGAGGACGGGAAGGGACTGGCCGTGGCCTCCAGAGCTCCAGGGAAGCCCATGCCAAGAGAGGGCAAACGGTGCTGAGCCAGGGGCAGCAAGATGGCGTGAGGCAAGGGACGGACATCGTGGGGGATGAAAACCCTTTCACCAGCCTGGGCCCCTAACAGGAGTCGCTGTACTCACCTACACAGCAGAAGCTCTAAAACTGAGGCTGGTGGTCTTGAGAGCCATTATTTTTATTTTTTAATGATACATATGCATAAAATTGGAGTACATTCCATTATTGCAGAAAGATGACAGCTAAAGCTGTAAGGATCACAGATTTCTTGTAGGAACCGTGGCATGCCTTAATGCTGATTATTAGCACTAGAAAAGGGAATGCTCCCCCAACTGTCAGTATATTATTATCAAGTGAGAAGTTTTCTGGCACTTTAAAAAATGCCTGTCATAGATCATGAGCCTGCAATACTTAAATGAACCCTCTGATTTTCCCTGAGCATTTTAAGGAAACATAAGTCAACATAATAATCTAAATATAAACTGCAGAAGTATCAGGAGTAAGAAAACTTAAGTAACAGGACTAACACAGTTTCTTTTTTTTGGTGTTAGTGTGTGCTATGCAAGAGGTGAAGGAAGGCCTTCAGAGTGCAGGAGTTTAGCAGCTAAAAGCTCTCAGGACATTTCTCTGATCACCCAATGAGATACCTTTACAAGATACAGGACTGTGTAGGTTGGTAGTGCGATATAAAATCTCTGGACTCTCAGGTTCTTGTGCTGTGTGGTGTGACCAAGACCAAAACGCTTGCTGTCTGGTGGAAAATGAATGTATTAGCCTGCTGCCCAGTGAATGAGCCGTCGCGTCGTTCACCTCGCACGAGGCGGTACCAAAGGCTGAGGCCAAGGGAAATTAATTGCCCTCTCATGCACCCTCGCAATTTGATTTCCCCTGCTCAAAATTTAAATGCTTTAAGGGTACAAGTGTGAGAAAAATTGTTGGGTGGTTGGTTTTTTTTTTTTAGTTGCCAGGGCTAATGTTGTCGCATGGATAATTGGAGATCTTTCCTCTTTGGGGATCTAAAATTTGGGGTGTACCAGGTGGGTTTTAGGTCGCCTCTGGAGTACCCTGGAAACGTATCGGGATTTGTGCCGTCAGTCAGTTCATTTCTGACCGACCCTAACATTGAAATGTGACACTTTCCCTTTTCTACCTCATGACGTGTCCCGCGGGCCAGGCCCTGCCCTGCCCTGCCCTCGGCCTTCCCGCCGGAGGGACCCGGAGGCCTGCAGCCATGCCACGCGTGGCCAGGCACCGGCAGCCGGTGGCTGCCTCCCCGCTGTTCAAACAGCTCCCTGCTGACTGGTTTGCTCAGTTCCTTTTTCTCAGTTAGGCGTTTTTTGGCTGAGGCTGGCCGTTTGGGAACTGCCTGGTACCTGCTGGGGACTCTCACTGAAAAGGTGGCCTGTCGCCGCGAGCTGCCGGCCCCGGCGAGCGCCCGGCGCAGCCCCCGGGCACAGCCGGCCTCGCCTCCTCACTGCCAGCCCGACGCCGAAATGCCTGAGACTTCTCGCCTAGGAAGCTATGCTGGGTTGTTGCTGGTTTTGATATGTTTACAGTTTTTTAATCTTTGTAATTCTTTTAAAAATCTGTCTGTAAGGAATATAAAGTTTACTGCCTTGGGAAAGCAACCGATTTAAGCTTGTAAAACTCTTTTTCGACCCATGACAGGGCAAAACGTCACAGTCCATCATGAGCTTTTCAACAGTGCGTTTGATGCCTTATTATAATAGCAACGGCGTTCTGTACGGATTGAAAAATAAAACCCTGTAAAGCTGAGCGCTGTTGTCCTGGTCCTCTTTGCTCCTCGCTGGGTGGCCGGTGGCAGTGCTTGGCTCTTCCCCTCCATGCCGCAGGCACAGACCCTCGTCCTCAGCCGCCGGGAGTGGCGGCCAGGGCCCAGGCGGCACGCCGGGCATGGGGGGCGNAGGGCCATGGCGGCAGCAGGGCCCACGCCGGTGGCTGGGCCGCCTGGCGAGAGGCAGCCCCAGATCCAGCTGCGCCAGCACACCGAGCTTGTCCCCAGCTCACCCAGCCACCATGTCCCCACCAGCCAGTCCTTCCCAGTCAGAAGCTGCCAGACAGCGCAGGCCTTAAAACTCCACTGCTCCAGCATCCTGCCTAACTCCATATAACCGAAAAATTGAAGAGAAAAGGAGGGTGAGACCAGCCGGGGCTGCGTGAGGCCAGGGAGGTGCTGTGGCAGGAGGTGGGTGTCAAGCCCCTGCCCGCCATAAGCATGTGCGTAACCACCTCGGTTCCATGTCCTCGCCCCGGCCCGGGCTGGGTGGCAGCTGGAGCTGGGCCCACTGCTGGCCACAGTGGCAGCGAGTGGACGCGGGGTCGCCGGGAAGCACCAGTGGCGGTGGGTGGTGCAGGGAGAGGCAGGAGGGGTGCTCCTGGAGGGCTGCGGGCCGGGCATGGCCACCTCGGCTTGCCCTGGGGAAGAAGTGGTGGATTCACCTCCCCCTTCCAGAAGGGACATGAGCTGTAGTAGAGTGGGGCAGCGATAGGGGGTGCTGAGCAGGACCTCCAGGGAGCCTGGGTTTGCTCCTGGCTCACCTTTTTTTGTTTCTCCCAGATGCCCGGTGCATACCCACCTCTGACAAACCCTACTCCCCTGCCAGGTGCACTACGAAGGTATGCCATGTAGGTTATGCCTTGTAATGTCACTTTTTGCTCCAGCGTGACAGGATCAGACCCTTTCCTGCTGCTGTCACGTGAATCAAAGCATGGGTGGGAGTGCCGCGGTGGGTGTGGATCCAGGCTGGGACAGGGGCTGTCTGCTCATATTACCGGTTTCCACCATACTGGGTACAACAGGGCCCCGATTTGCAATTCAGGTTTTAGGCTGTTACTGCTATAGCAGTAATAAATGTGTCCCTGAGGTGACCGAATTGGCTGCAGTAACATTGCACTGGTGCCAGATGTAGCCTATAGCATGCAACCGATGGTTAGTAAGAGGTTAAGAGAGGAGGTATATTTATAGATATGACAATCCATCAACTTAAAGATCTGGGAAGCTTTCTAACTGAAAGCCAACACTAAATTCATTGTTTCTCTTTTTTTACAGGATTCTTCTTAGTCTTGTCTTTTTAAAATTTGAAGGATTCATTGTTATGTACTATATTCACAGGTACTTTTTACTCACATATTTATAAGTCCTGGCAAGGTCAAGAGTCCTGTAGACTGCAGGGAGGTGAGACTTCTCTGATTTTCTTATCAGTTCAAATTAAATTCTGGCTATTATAAATTTGCATAAAACCAGACAAGACAAGAACCTCTTCTTTGAAAGGAACCTGGTTAATACTTGTTTGTGTAAATGTAAATGTGATGCCCACTGTAGAAACTGAACCAAATAATGCACATTTTTATTAGATTTTCAATACAAGTCCACAGTTAAAATACTTCTGCAGACTTGCTGTATTAAAAACTTGCAAAGAGCGTTCTGCTCATTTATGTGCAGATTTGTCCACCTTTAGGTATGGTAAAAATACTGAGGTATTACCGTTACCTGAGTTGCACTTCACGGGCATTTGGTCGTCGTCGTGAACAAGGGCATCGCAGTCTAACACACACATGTATTTTTTATTCACCTGCACCCAGAGTGTAACCCGCAGACCAGCACTGAAAGTGCTTCCGTCGGCATCTATGGAACTGCTTGAGAAGTGAGGTATCATGGGCCACGATACATAATGTTTACAAAATCCTCCTGCACATGGATGTCAAAGCGCTCTGTAGAGCATGTACTGCCCCCATTTTACAGATGAAGTGACTCACCTCCTTTGCCGAGAGAGCCAGTTGGAGAGCTGAGGACAGAAACCAAGGCCTCTTACGTCACAGTCCAGCACTGCAGAAAGAGCTTAATTATTACAAAATGTCTAGAATAAATGAATACAAAAGGGATGGAAAATATGGGTTTTTTTCTGAAGAATACCATCAAAGTTTAATTTCAAGTACAAAATAACAGCAAAGTCAACCCAAACTAAATTTTACTAATATTTGCAGGAATTTAGGGAAGGTTTTGCATATTTAAGTAATTTGTATTTCAGTAAGCTTTTTTTTTAAGGTTTCAAAAAAATCAATAGACTTCTGTTGAAATAATAAAACAGATATCTTTATATCAGCACAAAAGGCTTCTCTTTTCCAATAATAATCTCTGCTTGGACAGATGTGTACACAGGGAAATTTAGCTATTGTTGAATAAAACATTTTCAGAAGCAAAATTGATTAAGTCCTTTTTGTAGAGGAAAAAAATCAATTCTTCCCATTAGAAGTATCTAAAAGATGTTGATCAGCTAGAAATGTAAATAAAGTCCTTTAATCACTATTCTCCAACTGTGGTGTATCCATCTACAGGAGATTGTCTTTTGTCTCTTTATAGCTTAAAATAAAATTGGTTCAGCTCTAACATGAACCAGCTTCTGACAAACTAGCCAGGGTAACTGTGCTTGAATGTAAATAATATCAAGTAGCTATCCTGACATTTTGTTATTGCTTTTCTCAAGGATTAGCTGTTCATGAAATGAATGTGTACTTGATAACAATATATCCAAGCTGGGAACAAAAAAGTATTCATTGAAAGGCAGAGTAGTAGAAAGTACGTGACTATATTTGGTTTCTATATATTATCTTCTGATTTCATGTAATAAAGACAGTACTTTCAAGATCTCTTGATTACTAATTGTTAAGGGCTATTAAGGGTCACGGAGGGCTATTAACAGAAAGATGCAAAGTCTCTAGCTCTGTAAGTCCCTAAGCTTCTGATTGCTAGGAGTGGAGACAGTATGCTAGCGTGTGCTTGCCCTACGCTTTGTTTTAGATACAGCAGTATCTGCTGCAGGCTACTCTCTGAAACAATTTTGTGATAGATGGACCTTTGATTTGACCCCATGTTCTCAAAACTTTATGCTTTGCCTATAGTGAGAATACCAAGTAGTTGCTTTGCCGCTGTGGCTTCCCGAAGAAGGAACTATGGATCAATAAGTCACAATCTTACTTTGGTTTTCCCTCCTTACAGAAATGGTAACCATGGCTGGAAGAGCTCTTGAGAGGTCATTTTCCAGTCTTCTGAACTTCATTCACCCTCCATCAGTCCTCAAAGATAATTGCTCATGGCTGTGAAATTGCTTTACTCAATTCCCTGAGCACTCTGGGATGAATTTTATAAGGCTCACATGATTTGAAAATATATAATGTAGCCTCTTTTTCTGCTCTCTAAGTTCTTAATATGTTCTAAAGTCTATGGGTAGTCTGAATTGTTTTAGTTTTTTTTTAATGAGGTAAAGAAAAAATAATAGACTGAAGCACTTCAGCCTTCTCAGCGTCATTTTCAATTGTGCTCGTCTCTCCTGCCCCACAAAGCAGAAAACCCATTCTTTCTTTGTCTTTTTTCTTTCTGGTATAAATATAGAGCACTTCCTCATGACCTTTTTTTTTCTCCTCTTCCAGCAGGATCTCACTTGCTTATCCTTGCCTGTTGCCTCCTNTGGGGATATTTCTTGAATTTTAGGTCACTCTCATGATTAGCCAAATCAATGTTTACAATGCTTCTTTTTCTTTTGCATTTTCACATTTCACATATGCTTGTTTCCTTGATTTTGGTTAAGGATTTGCTAAATTTCCTGAATGTCTTTTTCCTTTAAACTTCTATTTTGTGGGAGCACACCAATTAGTGCTTTGAATTTACTGAAGTTTCTTGTTCCTTGGCACCCTTTGTCTGGAGGCAGAAATTATCTGCTGTACCAACTCTATACTGTGTTGGGGTTTTATTTTGGTACAGGTTTAGTTCGATGAGCAGCCTGGTGACTGGGTTCCCCACTCCAGCCCACCTCCATTCATTCCTCACTCAGCCTTTCTTGCACGTGGGCAGCAATGGTCCAGGGTGGAGATTTTGTGGCTTTTTGAGCCAAACCATATTACTAAGGCAAACACTATTGGCTTATCTATGGTATCAAATGACAATGCACGGTTATTGAGATGGGAAATATCTTCACTTAAACTTCACAGGATATTGAATCCAGTCTTAGCAAAGAGGCAAGTCAGAGGCAAAAATCAATATCGGACAGTGCTGAAATGCCTCTGTTCAGCTGCTGTTTAAGTGGCTTGTGCAGACCTTTCAAATCATGTTGCTAACAAATGGAGGAAATACAGCTTTTAAAAAGTCAGAGAATTATTAATAGTGTATTTGACCTCCAGCTCTGCACAGTCTACAACCAGAGTATCATTTGTCATATGCTGCTGCCTCATGCCTAATTCTGCAGCCCCTGTTGGGAAGCAGTTGCACACAGGAGAAGTGCATTGCAGAGAGTGAGGGTCAAAGCTTTAGATCTGTGGGAAGGGAGGAGAGAGGGAACGGCTCGCGGTCAACCCTGAACAAAAAGGGAGGGGTACAGGAACCGTTCACCTCATACATCATTCACACGCTAACGGTATTTCTTGTCCTGGTGTGTGAGAGAAGAACATTGACTGTGCTGAGCTTACACTTTCAGCTCTCCAGCAGTGATGGAGAAGTACAGAGAGAAGCAAATGTCAGATGTCTTCACGAGCAAATGAGTGCTGCAGCCACCATCCTGGCGTCCAAGGAGTGATCTGGGGCCCAGTACCTCCCACTGGGCTCCTCAGCAGGCTGGTGTGTCGCACAGCATTTGCAGCACAAAGAAGCAGCCTGAACCTTTATTAACTTTAGTGGCTGTCTGAGTAACCTAAAGTGACAATCCATCTCTCTTATTGCTGTTATTAAGTCAGTTTTGGACAATACCTTATCATCTGCAGAAAAAAGAAGAGGAGCTGTAACGCAGACAGCAAGTTTCTAGGTAAAATTAGTCTGTCTGAGAAGGGGAGAAAAATGCCACATATTGGGCTGAACAAATCTTTGTATTGATGTCTGGAACCAGCATCCTTCTAGAAGCACCACAAATGCACGTCTTTATTTAGTGCTTGGATTCAAAGAGCTGTCAGTCTTTCTCTATCCAGACAACTCCCGTTTATGTTCGCGTCTGGGGTGGTTCAGGGTCATACATTATTTCTGCTTGTGCTATTCTTGCTTTACACTTTGATGCCAGCTCCACAGTCCTTCATAAGCCTCACATACACATGCACACATACAGAATCACTTGAACACCACTGCCTTGGTGGCAGCAGGCAGCATCCAGCTGACACATGGCACCACCGCAGCTCCAGGAGTGCACGCGTGAGCCTGGATAATAGAATATATTTCTGTTCTCACAGAGAGTCTAAAATATCCTGTTAAATGTCCATAGAGGTCTCATTCATACATTTTCATCTGAGAGCCCAAATCTCGTCTATCAGTGGACACGCCTGTGGTGTGTGCTCTGCAGCCCAGCAAAGAACTGGTTCCTCCTCTTTGGCTGTCCTACATATTATCTGGTTCTGGGTCCAGTGCGCAGGAATAAAAAGGCAATTATTTTATATGTCCCCTCCAATTCAGATGGGATTAAGCCTACCTTTCAGCTGGGTGGCCGAGGTAGCCTGAGATAAAATTTGAGGCCAGTAGTAAGTTACTGCTCCTGCACAGAGCTAAGATAAAAGGGAAGAAATTGTGACTCACAGAGATAAACAGCTCCTGGGGATGCTCCACAGCACAGCGGTAATAGCTCAAGGCTGTGGCTCAAAATCACAGTGTTAACCACAGTAAACAGAACAGGTTTTAGTGGCTTTTTTTTACAGGGGTGAAGGATAGTATCCAGGCCATGGAGGACCGACATGGAAATTTTGTACGGTATTTAAGGATCCTTCACTGGAAATGCCCCGCGTCCCATTTAAACATGCTATGACACACAATAACAAACTTACATAAATAACTGTAGTCATTTATTTACCAACAGAATGAGCCAATGCGTTGCAAGTAAGGAGGTCTGTATCCAAACGCCACAGGATGCAAATCTGTCACAGCTCAGAGGGAGGGAGCATTGCTCTTTACCTTGAGATGAAGCCTCTGTCATGGCATCCCCATGCTAATTGCTATGTTCATCCAAGATGTCTACTGTCATTTATATAGGACAATGTTTGGATTAGTTCTTGTTTTAATTAAGGTATTTTAAGCATACACAGTCACCTATGCACGTTACTATTTTATCTTGGTGAACAGAAGGAGAAAAAATAAGAAAAATAATTTTCATTCTTCTTTTGTCAGAGAAAGTATATGGAACTAAAAAGAAGAAAATGGGAGGGAGACTGAAGAGGAAGTGTGTCAGCAAGCAGGTAGGAATATAGATTTCATAATGCAAATAGCTACAATCAATAATTATTGGGGAAATAGATTTCACATTTCATACTGAATTGAATTGAATTTAGTCAGCTAATTGATGCTGTTGTAATACAGAAGGCTAATCAGGAAATATATCTGTTTACTAAAATCATGGATTAGTCATTCTTTATATTGGTAAACCAATAAAATCAATAATAAAAAGTCCTGATTTTGAAAGCAACGTCTTCTTTTCATAAAATATGTCCTCTAATTACGTTCAGTGTGTTCAAAGGTCATTTCTATTTTAATGGAGGGGACAGTCAGTTGCCAGGAGTGTCTTACGCTACACTATATAAGACCAATTACGTTTCTAGTGATACTGATGGCAAAGACTTCTTTGAATTTAGTTGCTTTGGACAGACCTTAAATTCTCTCTCACATCATTTTGTCATCTTTCAGAATAAAAGTTGATTTTGCAATTAATTTGAGGACACTCTACATTCTCCAAGTTTCCCTAAGGGCACAAATCACCCAAAACCTTAGGTAGTGGCTTCATGAGCAGCTGAACAAATCCAGCAGTTTTCTGATATTCCAAAGGGGGATCTTGTTTCCCCTCCATTCTTTCTCTCTCCTTCACTCCTCCCCCACCTCTCCCAGCCATGCAGTCCCTCTCTGCCTTGTGTACCAGCTCTGATGGTTGTCAGTCCCCTTTATAAGCTGATGCCAGGCTTGGAAGAAGACTATTTCATGATTAATAGAACAATTTTCGTCTCTCCTTTCCATTTTTGTGTGTTTAACTTGCTTTCCACCTTGGGAAGAAAGTAAGATGCTCCTGGGAATTTGCTCCTTGGGACATACCTGCGTGGGTGGGGACAGACAGACCCTCGCTTGAGCTATGCAAGCCTTTGAGATAACTGGACACAGAGCCAACTCTGGTCCCAAGCAGCGTAGAGCATGGCAAAGCGCCCAAGCAAGATATTGTGCCTCTCAGCATATTAACACAGCTATGTGGTTTGTGGAGTGGAAGTGCCTCATGCATCGTTCATCTAGGTTTGGGCAAAGGGAGTGTGAGCTCAATGTGGCTGCCTCTGTAGCCTTCCCTCCTTAACCGTTGCAGCAATTATCCTCGCTGCCCTGCCAGCTCCGCCTGCATCCTCGCCCCTCTCCTCCTTCAACATCTCCTCTCCTGTTAATTCCGTATCTCTTGTATTACTCACAGTCTCTTTGCTGTCATAAGATTCATGCAAATCCTGTGCTTATTGTTCAAGATAATGCATTTCTGCTATCTCGATGAAATATGTGTATTCCATTGGGTTTATTAGCTAATTAAACTAATCTCAAGAAGACCTTCAAAATGTCTTCTGCTCTTCCTCAGTGAAGCTAATTTATCTTTTCAGTGCTGGCAGCATGAAAATGGTCTACATGCCCTGCAGAAAAGTTTGATTTTCATGTTTTTATCCAAAGTGTTTCAAAATAATAATCTAAAAGTCAGATTCAGATATTCAGGAATCTTTGGCTGAATGATCTGCAGCAAAAGAAACATATGGGAAGTACAGGCATTTTCTGATCTGATCTCTCAAGCTGACAGGTAAATAATTTGCCAAAACAGAGATTGCTTAGAAGTTAAGAAATCCTTTTCTTTGCTCAGAAACATGTCCCAACGACTGTTCATCTCCTTTAAGCTGATCACTGGATGACACTCAGTGTGTCAATCTTCTTTCAGAGTTTCATAAAAACTACTGGTAGAGAAGAAGCCATTTCATAGAATCATGGTGGAAGCTGGTGGACACCTCTGGAACTCATCTGATCCAGCCCTTGCTCAAGCAGGACCAGTGAGAGCGGGTTGCCCACAGCTTGTCCAGTTGAGTTTAGAGTATATCCACAGATGGAGACTCCACAGCCTCTCTGGGCAACGTGTTCCAGTGTTTGACCACTTGCCCAGTAAAAAAGGCCTTTCTGATCATTAAACAGAATTTCCTGTGTTTCAGTTTCTGCTCGTTGCTTCTTAACCTGTCAGCGTACACCACCACGAAGAGTCCAGCTTCATCTTTATCCCCACCCCCACCCCCACCCCCAGGTGTTTATACACACAGATAAGATCCCCCTGAGCCTTTTCTTCTCCAGGCTGAGCAGTTGACTATGATATAGCCAGAGCATCGTACTTTAAAGCCATCATGGACTGAGGACCACAGACTTTCTAGCAATTATAACTTGTAGCACCTTCTAGCTGGGTCTGGAGATCTCTGCGTCTGGACAGAAGAAAAGAGAAACACTGTTCCAAGAGAGATGTCTCCTAAAGGAAAAAGGTAATTTTACTCAGCACAAGCAAGTGCTGCAAGGTGCTCTAGAAGGAATTTCATTTTTTTGCCTCCCCACACCAAAAGCAAAATATTTTGCTTAGCTTATATCAGTTTGAAATGAAAATAAGTGAAATGAGAAGCCGGAGCCTTTTGCACAAGCATGTTGAAATTAAATTTTACCATTTTGTGAATTCCTCCCTGTCTTTGATTCGTCTAAAACTGGTCATGAACTGCAGTCTCTGACAATTTTACTTCTCATCACAACACTATTAATCATCCCCATCTCAGTTCTACATCTATCTGGTGCATTTTGATCTCCTCATTTTTGTGTGGGTTTGATTCATGAACAACAGAAATAAAACACAGGCACTGGGCATTTTAACATTTTTTTTTCAGCTGAAGAAAGCAACTTCTAAATTAACAGAGTCAGATATCTGAGACATATATCAGTTCATGCTTCCCATCATCAAAGGCATTTCATTATTTTGCCACTTGTTTAGCTCATAAATGATATCATGCACTTTCTTACTTTCTACAGTGCAGGAGGTGACTGCATGATAAAATCTCTCTCCTCTGGAGTTTTAAGTGTCATGGCTTTTTTTTTCTTTCTTTCTTTGCCAGAGGACATGTTCAGACTCTTTTGGATTACTACCAGTTTTCCTGACCTGAGATTAAAAAAAAGCTTTAAATAATAAAAAACTATATCCTTCAGCTCTTTTTTTAGCTTGAGTTAAAAATGCAAACAGCTTGTAATTAACTGCAGTGTGTGAAGAGGTTTCTTCTCTGGCCCTGAATCAATGGGATCTCTGCCAATGGCTGTGGCCCACGTTCTGCAAAATTCTCCAAAAGGAAGAAGTGTTTCTTCCATAGCAGTGAAACCAGATATAGCACTTATGAAATTTGAGGTTACAATCGCAATTGATCTTACTGATATGGAGACCCAACTTGTGCTTGCTTAGTATGCCAGCATCTCCACTGCAGTGTGATTTCTGTGAGCACCTCCTGTTTCCTGCCCCTCCGGCAAAGCCCCCAGGGATGCGCTGCGCTAGGCAGTCCTCTGAACACCAGGATGAAGCAAGTGCTGCTCCCAGCAGATTTATGTCTCATCGTTAATTGAGGCTTTTCCAAAGATGCGGTCGCTGTTTCTGCTTCTTTGTATTGTCTGGTGTCTAATAAGGTGTGAGCTGTCGCTCCACTTTTCCCTCAGCTGGAGCACTTAAAAGGTCCCTGTCTCCTATTCAGTTGCTAATGTTCACTGAATGTAACGATATATACGGCATTTATCCCCCCATCAAATTAGATTGGAATTGGTTAATGGGATCAAAATTTATGGAAGAAAGATTGACAATAGACATGTAAATGTGAACATATATATACAGGGTAAGTGCAGGAGCCTCATTTCACTGTGCGGAAGAGGCCCACTGAAAAGACACTATCACTAGGACAAACCAGGATGGTTTTTTTTTTAATGGTTTTGTAATTTGATTATATTGACATAGTTCTAACAATTCTGGGTTTCAAAAACATTACAGTAACAATTCTTGGTTGCTGAATGTGATTGAAATATATAAGAACTTGATTTTTTTATGTGCATGCTTTCAGCATTTCCCATTCTGATAGCATATTTGATTTGTTAATAAATCTTGTACAGAGGTGAAGCAATATCTTCCTATAGTAATTACCCATTAAAATTGTATCAGTGCAGGCAGGAAGAAAGTACAGATTAAACAAGGTCTAAAACAAAGGCACTTTGAAGACCAAGTTTCTTACATTAGTCCCTCCTGGGAAATTTATAGGCTCATTAATTACCGCCTTTTGCCTCTAAGTTCTTCTGCACTCTAATGGTATATACCCATGTACAAAGACACAGAGAGGATCTCTGTATTATCCTATACCGAATGTGGAAAGCGGGGCATACTGCTATACATAATTCAGCAGAAAATGATACATTCATCTTTGACAAGCGAAGGACAAAAGGAGTTATGATCTGGCATTTTCAAGCAGCACCGGTAAAGCAAAACCTTACGAACAGCGCCATATCAGCTCAAGCCCTTTGTCATGACAGCGAGAAGACTGTCGCTCTGTATTGTTTAACCACAGGTACAGAGACAAAATTACACGATGTTCTCGCCCCAGTCTATATATACTTACTGAAGACCAGAAATTGATAGTAGAGGGCTCCTGGATTTAGCAGGTGGATTTATAGCCTGACCAGCACTGGTAGTTGAAGCAAGTTGGAGTAATGTACCGCATTAACACTTTAGCGAGGATTTTGCATCCCTGGAAGTTTTAAAAACCAGATGGATGACTTTCCTAAAATAATAGTAATAATAATTAGAGTAATGGTTATAATTATAATAGAAGTCCTATGTGCCGTGTAATACGGGAGATCAGAGAGATAATTACAGTCTCTTGTGACCTTAGATGCAGTAACTGATTGTAACTACTCTTCTTTGAAGCCTTAGCATGCTTTACTGGCCTGAATTAGAGCTGCTGGATCATCTCATGCAGGTCACGTACCATAACCACTTTGCTTCAGTTTTCCACACATATGGTTTCCTTCACCTTATATCCCTGCCTCACAGCGCAAGGCTGCGGAAGGAGCAGTCTGAGCATCTCTTCTCTGCTCCTGTGCACCAGCCCACGGAGCCAGTGGGCATAAGGAGTGGAGTAAGCCCTTCCCTCTGCAGGGAGAAGTACAATATGCAAGGCCTTGTTTCCCAGAGGGAAAAGGGAGAAGGGGATATTCCCCAAGGAGCTGCCACTGGATAACAGTGTCCCCAGGTTAACTTGGAGCATCACACTTACTTGGGCCTATGGCTAACGAGGCATATTAGCCCTACATGAATAAAATATCTGTCAGGCAAAACAGAGCCGTGTACATTCCCCCTGAAACGCTCGCGTGTGCGTGTGCCAAGAAAGGCAATCTGCTGGTACTGAGCATGCACAGAGTGGCCTTACAAAAGGCCGATTCTTTGCATGAGCGAGGCAGGAGGGTGCCATGTCCCATAAAACAAATTGCTAGTGTTCGAAGCCCTGAGAACAGGCAGAAGGAGAGGCTGCTATTGAGTGCTCCAACTATCTTGCACTCTCTCAGGATAAATGGCTGTTATAGAAAAGGCGGCTTCAGTATTTCTGGAATGCAGCAACATAGTACATCAAGTTAGTGGGAACAGGTAAATGAATCTTATTTACTTATGTCAGAAAGACTCTGTATTGTTAGATTTTGTTTTTCTTCCAGAGGGTGATCAGATTTTTACAAGGTCAAGTGGCATTTGACTCCAAGCATTCAATCTATTAGGAATGAACAGGAGGAAATTAGCCTAATGTCAGCTCAGGAAAAAATGCTTTCAATACAGACATCTTTTTCTACAGAAAGAAGACTTCTGTACTGCCTCTGCTACAGTCTTATATTAGTTATTTCTTAACTTCTTGGAAAATGCAGAGCTTGAACTTACAGATGTCTCTCATTTTATTAAGCACAGCTATTATATAACATTACTTACTTATTGCTTCTTAGTTCACTCCAGTGATTAGCATTTTCTGCACCTCTTGAAACAATGCAATAGAAATGAGAGCTAAAGGCAGCAGAGAACCTGTTCCAACCTTTTTCATTCTTCTTCGCACGCATTCGCTTGCAAATGCCAAACACAAACTGGGTGTTTTCTCCCTGTGCCTAGTGTGAGATGCAGAAAGGATGAACAGAAGCTCCTTGGATTCATCTCTTCCTTGATAAACAGATGATCCAGTTTCACATCTAGAGTTCAAACCCATGCTGGGTTCTTCCAAGCAAGCACAGAGAGGCAGAGGCTTCTGCTGAGCCCCATACAGCTTTTCTATGAGTTGTCCTGCTATAGCCCTTTTCTCCTATGCTGCAAGTGTATCTACACCAAACCTAGACTTACGCTGACACCCACTGCACTGCCCACCTTACCTGCTTCCAAGTAACACTGGTGTCTCTGTACAGGATCATGAACAGGCATCAAAAGTGGCCTCTGATACGCCTTTCTCTGAGCAGTAGGCTGGTTCCTAGCCTTATGAGTACCTCTGATGAATTTTCTTGGAGAAATGAAAAGCTGAAAGGTACTGCTTAGAGTAGCCTGAGAGACAAATTAGGAGTTGGGGATGAAAATTAGTGTAAAGGAATTCTCAGTAGACTGCTGGAGAGTCATGAGATGCAGATGTCTTTTAGATGAGGAACAGTCCTGCAAGGCAATTACCAGGAGCCTCAGAACTTAAGCCGCATGATATCAGATAAGAGACTTAAGGGAACTATTTTTCACCAGCATGAGGGAGAAACATAATCAAATTCATCTTTTCCACTCAAGTGGATGTAATTCTATACATCATCTATATGTCCAGAGAACTAGTTTCACTTAGTTAGGATATCAAACTGGCCAAGTACTCGACAAAGCCTTTATAAACCCTGTTACACTGTGAGATACAAGTAGACAGAGAGCCACAGAAAGCCCTAAGATAAACACTGCCAAAATAAAATTAAAAAAAAAAGCACACACTCTTAATAAAAGAAAATACCTGTGTGATGGAAGGAGGTGACAGTGGCAAGTAGGGAGTTAGATGTTAAAGCATCTCCTCTTAAATTTTTTATTCTGTGTCTAACTCACACTGGGTTGTTAGGGTTTTTTAATGTCCCCAGTTAATTATAATCCAGTCCCAGCACTATGATTCTAAGAGAATTGACTAAAGAAACATGCCAATCAAGCGTTAATAGACATGAAAAATTAAATCTCACTCCTAGATTCATTGTTCTTGCCTTTGTATAAGGTAAGTAAGAAGTCAGGTACGTAATGAACTACATACAGTCTTTCACTTTGAACATTGAGAATGAAGCAAAATAGTGTTTTTGAAGTGCTACAAAAAGATATCACCTAATCATGTATTCAGAAAGCAGTGATCCTGGCAATAAGAGGGGGAACAAGAAAGGAAGAAAAAAGTATAAAGTAACTTGTGAAAGAGAATACTCCATGTGAACAGTGTAATTTTCCCAACCTTAGTTATTCCTTATGGCTTATGTTAATTCAGAGAATGCAGTTCATAATTAGTGCGATGCACATATGTGCTCGCACATTTCTGAAGGCTGTTATTTAGCTTCCAAAGTTCACTTTTTGCTCTAATAATAGAGCAAACACCCTAAGTTGTCCACTATACCTCCTCAAAAGTGTAGAATGTATCTATTCAATACTTTTACTGGTGTCACATCCAGTCCATTTTTAGTGATAGTCTCAGTTGCCTCACAAACCTCCTGTTAGAGAGGGTTTCCTGGTGTTTCCTATCATCCAAGCCTTGTCTTCATTTGACTGTTGTTAGTCTTGCCTCCAGAAATAATTCAGAACAAATGCTTTCATCAGCTACTTTCATCAACATATGCAGGCAGTATCTTCTGTTTGAATCATATGCAGAGATATCACACAAGAATTTATGATCCTTAGCTTGGAGTTTTAATTTGAATGTATTCCCCCCTGAGCCGTGTTTCATTTCAGGAACCCAATGTCTTTCTTCTGTCCCTCCACCAATGTTACTGTAATAGAAAACAGCTCAATATTCAAAGCCATCCTTTGTCATACTTTGTGATTACTGTGGTCAGTAAGTATTTGCACTGCTGTAAAATGTCTTATGCTGAAGTCAGATCCCAATTTCTTCAGTTCTGAGAAGTAAATGAAGAATATTTCAGAACCCAAGTCATGTCTGTGTTGTTTCCTTCATCTTCCACTTTAATCTGGTCTCTTTCCTCCTTACTTTTACCTGTAATTGATAGATTATGTAAAGGTATTGCAAAGTGGATGTCTGGGTTATGATTTATGACAGAATTACAGAATGATTTGTGTTAGCGGGGACCTCTTGAGGTTATTTTGGCCAAGATCTTCCTGAAAGAAGGGCTGACTTCAAAGTTAGTTTAGGCTGCTCAGGATCATGGCCAGCTGGGTTTTGAAGATGGACATTCCCTAACCTCTCTGGGCAGCTGTTTCCAGTGTTTGACCACTGGACCACATATGAAGAATTTTTTTCCTTATATATAACCAGAATTTCCCATGTTGCAAGTTGTGGCAGCTACCTCTGTCCCTTTGCTTGCCTCTTCTCTAACCACCCCACTAGGCAGCTGCAGACAGCAATTAAGTCCCCTTCTTTTCCACAGAGCACCTCCCTAGGTCTAGGAGCCAAAGCATTTACAAGAAGCAGCTAGAAGATGTACAGCTCACGCCTCCTTTTCTGAGCTTGGCAGGAGCTGCTGCATCTCACAGGGGAAAGGAGTGTCAGAAAAGTGATCAGTATCATCCTGCCCTCTCTAAGGGATGTCATCTCCCATCTCCACTGAGAGGCTTAACTTCTAATTTGGAGCAGAAAATGCAGTCTGAATAATACATCACTTATAAATAGTTTCTGATGTTGAATGACGAGGTCTAGCTGGTCAGTGGTGGAACGCAAAACATATCAAAAACATTAATATGGCCATCAGCACAGGCACGTCATCCCATTGTCTCAAATCCTACTAAAACACAGAAGCAGCAACCTAACCTCAATAAAAGTGCCTTATTGTAGCACTTCAGAAGGTCCTGTCCTATAGCACCACCTCTAACCTTTCGGTTCTTGAACATTTAATACTGACTGAAGCTTGTGAGCTCTCTCTTCTCCCTAGTGAGAACATGAGTCCTGGACCCTCACAATTTCCGTGCCAACCCACTGTTCTTCAAAAAAAAAAAAACAAAAAACCCCATTTCTCTGCTGCTCTTGTACTTTCTTTGCATTTTTTTCATTTTGCTGTGTTTTAATTACCACAAATGAAACAGGAAACAGTTCAGGCTGAGTGACATTGATGTCATCTTAATAACTATCTATGAAACATATATTCCTCCATAAAGATTTTTGGGGGTATTTTATTTAACGGTGAGGATTTAACATTTTACTTGATGTTTATCTTGTAAAATTGATTAAAGCTGAAATTATTCTTCTGTAAAAATTTTAATTAAATGGCAAGTGAAGAAAAATAAGAAAATACTCACCCCTCCTTGCCTATATTCTGTCCTTATTTCTATTTGAGTAGTCAGTAATCCCTTTGTACCTTTCCACCAATAATAAGCATTTACCTAAAAAAGATGCTGCTGCGCACTAAGAAGGAAGAAGATAAAAATGCTCAGATGCCACACTAAAGGGAGTTACACTAAAGACAAAACCCCAAATAAAAGCAGACAGAGACGTTAAACACTTAATATAATTGCTTTCCAGATGCAGAAATCTTATGTATTCCACAGACATTGCTCCCTCTAATGGGGAGTTAGTGTTAAAGTTACGGGTAGAGCCTGCCTCATATAATCCATAAACATTTGTGGATATGGTTCACATCACTTTCTGGGGGATTTCTGGTCACACTTGGAAAAGAAGTTACCAAAGTTACACAGGGAATGCCAGAGCAGGGGAAAAGAGCTCTGATAGAGCAGCATTGATTGGGCAATCGTTAAGAGAAGAGAAATTATACAAGTTGCATGAACAGGAGAGACAACTATGAACAGCACCCGTAGGTAATGGGAGCGTAACGAAGAGTACAGAGAAGACGCGAATGTTCACAGAAGTGGTTGCATGGGGATAAAGCTAAGTTTCAGAGAGAACCAAGACATAGAAGGTGAAAGACAGAAAGAAGTGCAATATGCTTACAGAATCACAGAATCCCAGAATGGTCAGGGTTAGAGGGGACCTCTAGAGTTCGTCTAGTCCAACCCCCCCTGCCAGAGCAGGGTCACCTACAGCAGGTTGCACAGGACGGCGTCCAGGAGGGTTTTTAATGTCCCCAGAGTGGGAGACTACACCACTTCTCTGGGCAGCCTGTTCCAGTGCTCTGCCACCCTCATAGTAAAGAAGTTCCTCCTCATGTTTAGATGGAACTTCCTATGCCCAAGTTTGTGCCCGTTAACTCTTGTTCTATCACTGGCCACCACTGAAAAAAGACTGTTCCCATCTACCTGGCACCCTCCCTTTACGTATTGATAAGTATCGATAAGATCCCCCCTCAGTCTTCTTTTTTCTAGACTGAAAAGACCCAGGTCTCTCAGCCTTTCCTCATAAGAAAGATGCTCCAGTTTCCTAATCATCTCTGTAGCCCTAGTGTGGTGTTTTGTAGTTTCAGTATATAGTATCACGATGATGCACCTACTTCTCTTTATTTTCTGTTTCAAGTTGCAGATCAGTTGGGAGCCTGATGTATTCATGTGAAGTCCTTGGTTTTTCTTGGACTTCAGGAAAGAACATTAGCTGAGGGGATTTGGTTTTGCTTATTCCTCTAATTCTGTTTTTGCTGGGAAAGCTCTTAATGCATAATTGGATCTCACCTCTGATTCATCCTTTCCAACCTGACCTCAGCGGAACCAGGGACTGAGACCCAACTCAGGAACTATAACAACTACCACAATTGCCATCTGCTTCCCACAAAACTTGAAAAACAGAACCTCAGCTTTCTTCCATATTGCCTTGGCCGCCTTCCCTTCAATGTGGGACGTCTTCTCCAGGTTTTGTTGCAGGAACTGACAAGACAAGGCTCACAGTTGGGAACATATTGGCTTCCATGCTGATATTCCATGACTTAAGAAAAGGGTTAAGAAATGAAACCAGTCTTGGGTGTTCCAAAGTCCTCTGAAGTCAGTGGAATGAATCCCACCAACGTCACCAAGTACTGGCTTAAGGCCTTTGTAAACACAGTATTTATAAAGGAATCATTGTACATAGTGGGTGTAAAAAAAGATGTCTCGGTAATTCAGAAACCACAGCTGACGAAGGAGCAGAGGCAAAGATGGAGGCAATGATTGTTAGAGGTGAAGGCTGAAAAACCATGGATGTTAGACCACAGTGAGGTATGGAAGGGAAGTTGAAAGACGTAAAAGCTAGACCGAAGCTGGTCCAGTATCACTTACTGTTAGAAGAAGGCAAGCGTGTTTTCAGACTCTGATGTGCCTTTTACTCCTTGCAACACTGTTGCCTCTGCAAATTTCTTTATCCTTACTTGATATTTTTTCCTGACTGCAGCTGCCCTGTACACACTGTTAAATTAACACCTTAATTCACATAATCTGCCCAAGAAGAGTTCTGCCAGTCTTTTCGGTTCTTCACAGGTATAGACACATCTAAGCACACTGGCACCACAGCCCTTTTCTTGTGCAGAGAAACAGCCCATGGAGAGATTAGACAGGGGTACTGTGAGTGCTGGGATGCAACATCACCCAGATCTGAGGGCTCCTAGACTCAGTTTAATAAGGTTTTATCCATGCTTTGTGAAAGTATCTTAGTATACTGTATCTTCCCATGAGGGCCTAGAGGGTGGTGCTCCCATCACCTTACGTGAAGCCTAGTCAAGTGGGTTGGAACAGATGTTCAGGATTTGGCTTAATCCAGCATGTGAATGTATTTTCTGCTTAAATTAACTCACATAAAATGGGTTTGTAATGACATCTTGTCAGGCTAGCTCACCTTTTTTAAATCAGGCCTATGATCTTCTTATGGCCTGGTCTGCTCCCAGTGAGATCCACCACATGGACTTCAGATGTCAACAGACACACTTCAAATATCATAACTTTAGGGTCCAAGTTCATAATTGCTGGCAATGTTCATCGGTCATAGTGCCTGCTTCTATGAACTGATATGCTTGATATAAGCTAGGCAGTGAAGAGTTCATTTGTTGGCTATCTAACATGGCTCCTTACGCAGTAAGTCAATAGGAACATCTTTGCGTTTGTAGGCATGCAGATGTGTTGGATTTCACCTGAGGTAAAAGAGCTGCTACCAGGTGGTCTCTGTACAGCTTCTCTCCTTTCCCTCTGTGCTGCCAAGTCCTTGGTATAGAGGGTGCCGCAGCACTTCTTGGGTTATGTTTCCAGTGTTGCAGAAGAGCAGCCCTGCAGAACAGGAGAGGCTCTACCAGATCTGGCAGCACTGCACTAACATTGATCCACGGAGAGCTGACTCCCTGGGGGACTGCACTTGTCTGATTTTTTAACAGATATTGGCAGTTTGCATCACCTTCATCAGCAGACTGCAACGTACTGAGAGTTTCCAGCAGGGAGCAGCATTTATTCATTTGTGAAAGAGAAGAAGCTCCAGTCTGAAAGGACCGGGCACCCGAAGCTGAAATACAGACTCGGAAATCCCTTGCTCAAGAAAAAATGTTTGCAGACGGCTAGATAGCCAGCAGTGTGAGGGGTGTAGGAGGGAAGGCAGCTAAAACAGCTGGCACTAGGTCTCTCTTGTCCTCTTGGTCCGTGTGATGCCTCTGCAAGCATGGCTTGGTATTTGGGACTAGAGAGGTTGGGTGCTCAGAGGCAGTGCCTGCAGATGAGCTGGGTCAAAACATTCCTATATAGGAAAACATTTTCATCAAAAAGTTCACAGTGTTCTCTCTGGTTTAGAATTATTACCTCAGATACTGGAAATCCAGATTAACTTCTCCTTAATGACATGTGAATAATATTACCACGGCACTCATAATATAGCAGATTTTGCCCTTAGAAGACTAAAAGGGTTAATCGTCCATCTAGGCTACTGTTTGTTTTGAAAGCTCTCAGTTTAAAAAATACCTTTCTAAAGAACTGTTTCTTACCATAAAATCTTAACAATTTCAAATCTATAGTCTTGAAATGCCACAGGTTTGAAATCAGCCTTCCACGGGGGCAGAAGTAGTCATGCTGTGACTGTGCAAAGGAGAATATTTTAGTATTTAGAAACTATAGCAAAAAACCTTCTTCTTTACATAAGAAACTTTCTATTAAAAGCAATTTTGTAAACCCCATATACCTCATTGACAACATTTGTGGTCCAGTCGCAATGCTTCCTACCTATCCTTGCGCCAGTCAACCCCCCCCGGCTCTGCACAGCAGACTCCTGTTGCTGCCCCCCAAGAAGTGGCTGCATCCCGGTGGTGGAGCCTCAGAGTGGGCGAATCAGTCCTTGAGGAGCTGGGTAATTACTATAGTCTATGTAGTCATACCCAAATTGGCTTTAAACCCTCAGGCTAGATCACAAGAGCAGTGAAGCTAAACCAGCATGTGCTTGTGTGATCCTCTGCAGGATCCTGCGACTCTCAGTGTGTGCTGAACGGGTAAAGCCTGTGCCACTGACACCTCAGGCTTTCAATCACCAAGTTAAGAAGATGAAAGCAAGTTCCATCCTACCTCTAACTGAAATGTTATATTACCTTCTAGTACCTTGGCCTTCCCTGCAGTCAGAAATGTGCATAATCACAAATTAGATTAAACTGAGTTTTACAGACAAACTTTACTTTCATCATATTTTTTTCTCTTTATGTTGGGGCTAAAGGTTTGTTTTAGTAAGATTGTTATGATCATTCAGTTGTCTTAAATATGTATTCTCACATCTTCATTTGCCTAGATTTATTTTTTAAGTATAAACTTACTTTGTGTAAACTTAACTTCGCAGGTCCTGAATTCATAAGGTTTGGTTCTGAGATAATAGCAACATTCTTGTAGTATTTTTTTACTCCTCAAATTACTATATTCTTTTAGCAGTAACTCCATATTAATGTAGCTTTGTTTCCTGGTATCTCGTATGTGGTTTTAAATAATTAAAACTGCCTATGTGTTCCCTGTATGAGAAGACCAAAGCCAATACCAACAGTGTGTTTTTACTAATTTGAAAACTGGTAGACTTAGTATTAAATTCCTTTTAAAATTTCATCTTCAAGGAGTAGATCTGTTGACACAGAAGAGTCTCCACAAAGCATCAGCCAACATGACTCAAATGGCAGCAACTCTGCAACACCGGTATTACGCCATGACCGATGTACCTTGGTAAATCTCTCTCTTATTTGCAACTTCAGGACACATACCTGAATTAACTAAGAGGCTTGTGAACAATAAAGTTAGCATGTGGCTTGGAAGTGGGTAGGAGCAAGTGGCACATCTGTGACAAATGGGGGAATAATCAATTCTGGGTGGATGAAGAGTATAACCCGCCTGGACGCTGTCCTGTGCAACCTGTTGTAGATGACCCTGCTCTGGCGGGGGGGTTGGACTAGATGATCTCCAGAGGTCCCTTCCAACCCTGACTATTCTGTGATTCTGTGATTCTGTGCCTTGTCTCTATCAGTCACAGATGGAGATTTCGCAGGTTTCTGGGGAAGAGCACAGGAGCAGCACAAGGATCTAGTGTTACGCGCCCAAGCACTTTCACAGCCTCCAGCATCTTATAGCTTGGGAACTTTCTGAGTGACAGTCACTGTCTTTATAGCTTCAGCAATTTTTTTTCTTAAATAATGAGCCGGCTTCTCCTTGAACTCATGGGAGCCACTTTCCTACAGTCTCCTCTGGCGAGGAGTCCCACAACTCTCTCACGCCCAGAGCAATGAGCCACCTCCTTTCATCTGTCTGAACCCATCACACACTAGCTTCATTTGATACCTTCAATTATTGCACCAGGAAAGGTGACAAAACGTATCCACCTGCTCCACTTTTTAACTCTTCACCACCCACCTTGGTGGTCTCCTTGCTGTGCTGAAGACTCCTTCGTGGGAGTGACTCCCTGCAGTGACTAGCCACTAAGAGGAGGACGGCCAAGGACATGGACTTCACTTAGGGCTACCAAAGTCGTCAGGGCTACGACCATGAACAGCCCCTAAGCTTCTGCCCCGTGTGCAAAGTGGAGTCAAGCCAACAGCTCTCGAGGAACCCTTGAAGCCCCGCTGCCCAAGCTGCAGGAAACCCCACATTTCTTTGTCTGCAGCATATGCTGCAGTGCGGTGTGGTAATAGCTGAACTCGATTTAAATGAACCACAGCCTAGCCGCAGCAGCACGGAGCTCAGCAGAGGGTAATTTACTCTGCCTCTTAGCAGGGATACTTAAAGAGTCATGACAGGTCCAAGTAATCTGTCAGAGAGCAGCCTGAGGAGCCAGCAGTCTCTGGATGCTAATCCCTTACAAACAATAGACTCATTATATGCAAATTAACAGGAGAAGTGGTGATTGGCCACTACATCTAGTGAGACAACTGTGCCATTTACAAGGAACTTTAACTACCCTGAAATCTGTAAGTTTAAAAATTTAAATGACCACAGTCTGCATCTTTGTTTAAAAACAACCTGATTTCCTCAGACAGCCTGTGCACGGATCCCGTGAATGCTGCCGACACGGCAAGCTGGAAGTAGTGCTCAGTGACGGAAATCCACAGGAGAAAAAACAATAACAAATCAATGCAGACACTGAATTTCTTAGACAGTCCTGTTTTTAATTAATTTTAATTCACTACTCCGTTGCAGATTTACTTGTCAAATGTCAGAAAACCCGTCTGAATCCAGGGAGTGAGTTGTGTATTTGTGGAACGGATACATGGGAGGTTTTTATACATTACTGTGTTCTTACAGACGAGTCAAAGCTGAACCTGAGGAGCAGGGCAGCAGCTAGACACTGTCTGACAAACTGGAGCAGGTTCCCACCTTCGTTCAAAGTTAAACAACAGCTCTGTAGTCAACTGCTTACTGCTTTCTCCAGCTGATATTTGATTGTGGGAAGGTTATGAGTTTTCCGATGCCAGTGTGCAAAGCTGATCTTAATTAAAATATTCCATTGAAAATGTTTCATAAGATAGGAATACAAGACTGACGCCAGTCTGTCACAATTCACTAGACCACTTGAAATCTGGAACTGGCCTGGCTGGTCAGGAGCTGCTGTTGCTGTACTGCAGCCAAATGGAGTCCCGGACAGAAGGCTTGGCTTCTAGATGGGTGTTTTTTTCTGGGTTTGGGTTTTTTTTTTTTAATTTTTATTAAAGCTCACCATGTTAAATGTGTTTATGGTGCTTTTAGGTAGGTAAGAAGCCTGTAGGATCTTTATGACGCTGTTTTGCTCATGGTAACAATGTGTAAGCTAAGTAAATATTAACTTACATAGATGCGGCGATAGATACAGCATTTTTAAAAATTAGGCCTATAGGGATGGAGCTGGTTACCCAAATATACACATCTATTTCTGAAAATCTCAGCCACAGTTTGACAGAGGTTGACTCCCCAACTCATCTCTCCCCTTTATAGCTCAAAATCCCATTCCCACATTCAGCTTCAGTTGGAAGAGACAATCACTCTGAAACACTGGAGCCCACTAAAGCACAGCTAATTTCCTGTGGCAGTTGATGGGTAAAGCCCGAGGAGCCAGAGTTCATGTGATGCTGTGGCTGTTGCAGTTATAGTGGGTTTCAGGAGTGATAGGGAGCAGTTATCTGGCTGCTCGTTTTAGTCCTCTGTCCTACATCAAATGTTTTCATAATCAATACCTTTTTATAATATATTTTGAATTTAAACAAAACAAAACAAAACAAAAAAATCACATCCCACTTCCCTGTGAAAAAAATCTACATAATTGGCAGGCTCAAGGCATCTGCAGCAGATTTACACATTGGTAAATATGGGGTTCACCTGTGTTCCTGTTCTGTTCCCATTTTTGAGGTTTTTTTTCATAAGAAAGTACTGAGCACACAGGATCTCAAGCACCAGTGCTGTTGCACCACTGATGATCAAACCATACAGCACACAGAACACTTTGCAGGCTTTTCCTAATTAAGGCTAATACTAAACAGCTATTTCAGCTGTACACATAGGATAGGGGAATGTGGCTCAGCCTACATAAAAAAAATACTTTGCGCTTACATTGTGCTTTCCTTCCAAGGATTTTAGTGTGCCTTCCAAAAGAACTCATTTAGCCTCACAGTATCCCTGGGTGCTTATTGAAGGAACGGTTTCCCCACACTTCCTGATGGAAACCTTGGCAAAGAGGTCATAGGCCCGATTTTCAGATGTTTTCAGTGCAGAAATATGCATGCATAATGCAGGCCTATCACTGAAAACAATTCTTAATCTCACTAACTACACGTGCAGATGACCAGCCACACACAGGAGTGGTCACTTTAATCCACATCCAGCTGTTGTTTGGCCAAAATAAAGATTAAAAAAATGTATGTATACCTGTGAGCCCTGATCTACTGAACTTCAGGCTTTAAGGTCATGAGGGAAACCAGTAGGTTTATTTGGTACAGCCCTGGAGATAGCTTCAGTGACCCTGCATGTTTTACTACTACCAAAATATGCTTCTTTTTCACCAAAGCCATGCACGTTCTTGAATCTACAAAGCAAACCGTTAACAGAGGTCTTTGGCGATGCCATTACTGATGAGTGCAGCGAGGATCTTTGTGACAAGCAGGAAGCACGCACATTGAGAAGTCCCACGTTCTGGCAGACCCACCTCAAATTCAGGGGAAAGTATGAGCTGGAAAGACAGATATCTTTTTATTTTGCAAAGTTTTGCTGATGAAAATATTTTCCCATATTGCAAAGAGTTCTCTTTTTTTTCTTTTTGCCCTGCTCATTTTTATGATATTCTGAGTAATTTCCCATTTAAAATTCTTTTTCTTCCCTCCACAGGCCACCATCCCCAAAAGTATCATATTCATCCTTCTTCTGACTGGATTTTTGAATGATTGTTTTGGAGTCTGACTTTATATCCCTTGAGTCTCATATCTAGGGATCAGCAAACTGGCTCATATAACTTACAAACCAACCTGAACCATAATTCAGAACTAAGGAAATGTTTTGAGTTTAAAAAAAAGCAGTGTACTTTTCACATTCACACACCTCTCTGCTCCCACCTCCTAGAATCAGCTGGAATGCCAAATGATGCCGGGTTACCTGCTGCCTCAGGAGTTTGGGTATGGTTTTGAAAGCCTCATGGGTTTACAAAGCATCTGATTTCTTGAGACTTTGTTTCCTCACCAAATAGCTGATTGTTAGTGACTGTCACGGAGGGTTTTTTTCCCTTTTCTCTTTTTCTTTCATTCAGTTGTGCAATAATGTCTAATTCCTTTTGTGTTTGGAACCGTGGGGGGAGGGCAGTTGGAAGAATAAATCCAAAGAAATGAATGAAAAGAACTCTGTATTTGTTCCTGACTTCCAAATCCACCCGCCAAAAAAAACACCCACCCAACCCCCCAATATTCTTGCAGTGTTCATTATGCCTTTTGTCCCAGATGAGAAATTTTGTGTGGTTTTCTGATCTGTCCCCCTATTGCAAACATGTAAAGAAATGCAGTCCACTATGCAATCCAATCTTTATTGACATAGCACCTATAAATAAATCTAATCCAAAAGTTTTATATATCTGCTTTCTGTCTTCATCCTCACATTAGGAGGGTCTAAGCTCACACAGCTCCACGCCTCTGAGAAGACACAGATGCCTCATGGAATCAATGGCTGGGTTTTGCCACACTGCCATTTGTTTTGCCTGATTTACTTGGCATCTAACCTACGTTGCTCACTTCTTTAGAGTGAAACTGTGTAAATATGCAGGAACCTTCTCTAAAGGTGAAGAGAGGTAGTGGAGAATCGGCAGAGTAGTTTTGTAGGGCTTATTTGTTCAGAAAATATGAGGTGACCTTTCATTCCTATTAGTTATATTCCAGTTAGCAATGACAGCACTGAAATTCTCTCCTTACACTGTGTATAAGTGCTTTTCGTGATACAGAGTGTTGTTTCTTAAACAAAGCACATTTGTAGACATAGTTTCATCAAAACAAAAAGAAGTACTTGATATTGTAAGTTCCTGGCATACAATTTATTTCTGCTTTCACTGAAAGGGACAGGAGTCTTGCTACTGTTTTTAAGGGAATTAATCTCAGGTCATCATCTACCAGAGCAGTTTTAATGTTTGCTAGCATTAATTTTTATTTTAACAGAAATGCATCTGTTTTCGTGTCAGATTGTGTACACCAAGTTAAAAAGGCTTATTTGGAATGTATAGCTGGGTGGGCGTGATATTGTTGAAATAAAAGATGTTCCAATAGTTGAACTAAGCATCCAAAGAGATAAAATCAAAACTCACTTATCAACTGGAACTCGTTTCAAACATGATAGTCTGATAAAACATTGCCCTGATGCCTGTCTTTCTCTGGCCCTGGCATCATATTAAGATGTGAGAAAAAAAATAATCAATTAATGTCCAGTGTCTACAAATTATTTTTTAAGATATCCCTCCTGCTTTAGCTATTCATCTAACTTAACAGGCCTGCTGTTGTACCCATCAACACTGTTAAAGTACTTTCCTTTCTATATCATCTGCCCCTAGAGTAACTACTCAGAGAGTACACTTAGCAGCACTTTGAAATTTACAGAAATAGGTCAGAACTATTGAGCATGACCTTGCCAGCAGATATATGGCTAACGCTAGAAGACTACTCGCCTAAATAGAGGTACTCGTATTGGCAACTTTTTTCAAGGGTTGCAGGTCCAGGGTCAGGACCTACTGAATATTCATTTGATGTGACAATTTTGGCATTTTAGTTTCACCATTTTTAAGTGAAGCATCTTTTTTATGTACTAAAATGAACTGTTGGGTTTTGGCTTTGATATTTGAGGAAAAATAGGGACGTTCACAGATTTAATAGAATAACTGTAAGACTGAAGTGGTTTTCACAGGAACTCACCCACGGATATTCCTACATTTCAGCAGTGTTAATTCAATTAGTCTGAAACTAATTCAAACAGAGCATTATGGTCCACAATAGTGGAAGTTCTAGGATCTTCCTTTGAAAGCATTTTTATCCCCACGAAAACTGAATGCCAAATCTAACTTAAATTTTCCTGCAGCAGTTTACAGAGCCTGATCCAATTCCCACTGAAGCTAACAGAGCCATTTCATTACTCCTCCAGTAAGAACAATTTGTTATGACAGTGTCTCATTCTTCATTGACCCCTGTTCAATTTATCTTCAGCAATAACCCCACCCCCCCCAATCTCTGTGTTAAACTGCTACTGAACCAATTTCCCTCTTTTCACCTATTCTTATCTATTTCATTATTTCTTCTCCTTCAAACCACTTCATATTGGCCTTTGCTGGATGCTGTTGACTGATTTCAGCTCAGTTTGTCATGATGTAATTCTAAAGTTGATTGGATTTTCAGTCCTCCCAGATCTCCTTCACCCAGAAATTGAAGTCTGCTATTGTCAGCAAGGCAAATATTGGGATTTTAAGTTGCTGGCAAATGAAGTAGAAAAATGTATGCAGTCTGGGATTACTGGAACATTGGGAGCTTTTTTTTCTTGCATCTTTGCTTTCTGGATGGCAGGAATAATGTAAGAAGAAACTCAGAGCCACTTTGTCATTCACACCTTTGACAGTTCATTCCTTTAGAAAAGCAGCTGCTGCTGCTAAACTTTTTTGTTGCTGGGGAGTATCACTAAGACAATTACTGGAGGTGCAGGGGAAGAATAGGTACTGTATTTCTTGACTGACAAATGGTATCATTCTGTTTGCAATTACCCAAGGACTACCAAAGAAAATATATTGGCATGATGATTTAGTAATCACTTAAACACGCTATTGAATTAGGTGACACCCAGCATTAACTCAGCTATAAATTGGAGGGAGTTTTAGTGACTAGAAGCCTATTACAACCAGTATTAACAGATAATTTTAGATTCTCAAAGTCCTGGGCAAAAAATTGATAGTCTTAGAGTTGCCCATAGATCTGTTTCAATACAGTTTCATGGATATCACTATCAGCCTAATGATCTGCTGTGCACAAGTACTGTGCTTGCTTTGAGAATACTGTAGATTCACACTCATAATTAAGGTGTTCCAGCTGAAGACATTTATAGAGGCCATAGCGACAGGTCTAATAGTGCTGTGGGTCTCTGTACGGTGGTGTACGAACAGCTGTTGGGAGTCAAACAAAAGATCTGGTGGCCAAACTCTGTCAACAGCCAGTAAGAGAGTCCAAGAAAAGAGTCCAAGGGCAGGTCAAGCGTATAGTGATGATTCCCCAGCCTCCCCTTCCAGCCTACAGCAGTCTGCAGCTCAGCAACCTCCTTTCCAGAAGAGGGATCTATGTATTCAATAGCCCTTGAGGGATTTCTTTCCTTTTCTTTTCCCACAAATTCGGCTACTCAAGTTAGAGGCTACGTAAACCTTTTGGCATCCACCACTGACCATACAACTGTGTGTTCCACAGCTTCGCTAGCAATGGATGAAAAAATGTCTTCTTCTCTTTAATCAAAACTATCAGTCATTTAATTATATGTTCTTTACTTCTAAGGTAGAGAGACAGTGAACAGCCATTTCCTACTTACATTATTCATTGTTTTATAGACATATGTCCTATCTACCCTTATTTATCTCTTTTCCAAGCTGAAGAGTCCTAGACCATTTCTTCCTGATGTTACAGTTCTTTATTTTTACTATCACATCCTCTTTAGACAGAGCATCTGAACTGCATGAATTCCTCTGTAGACGTACCACGCGCTTACGCTGTAGAAAAATGATTTTTTTCTTGTTCTTCCTTTCCTGACATTTCATTTAGTTTTGACATCACTCAGGCAATGGGTCTCTTGCTTTTAGTTGGAGCCTTGATACACTGAAAGATGACGCATTTTAAATAATTGTAATTCTTTTGACTGTCATTAAAATCACAGTGAGAATAAGGTTTCAGTTCCTACTGACATCTTGAGATTGGTCTATGACTTCTCTGTTGTCTCCGAGTCAAGTCTCTGACCTAAATTGCCCTTAATTCATTCTTGTTTTAACCTAAGGAAGCCAAGAGTTTGCCACTCCAAATAAAGAATGTGCTTCTCACCACGTGTCTTCTACCAAGCTCAACCATTTTTGTTTTCTCACTTCAAAAGCTCATGATAGCAATACCGATTGGAGACCTTTTTAAAATAAAGCATTTTAAATCCACAGTTAAAAAAAGCATTGGAGGCATAAAGGTGTTAAAAGAACAAGCAGTTGACACACCTAATTAGTCTCAATATTTTGTGCTTCACAATGTAAATTGTGTTCTACATCCCCAAGATTTTAGCTAGAAGGAATATTTTTTTCAACAGGGTTTGGTTGGTAGAGACCTACCATAGACTATGTTAATCTATTCAGTCTTTGAATAAATTATTCAAACTATTTCAAGGTAGGATTAAATTATAGCAAAGTAAGCATTTTTATGTATTCTTGCACACTTACAGTCTAACTGAGAGGCCTTTTGTTTCAGCTAGGCCATACTAATCTTTCAGATCAAAACCAAATACAAATTGTATGGATCAAAGAGCGTGAGTATAATGGCCTCTGAACAAGATGTGTCACTAACCAAATGAAAACAACATCTGACACAACAGGTGTGGATTATGAATGATGCTCAGGTGAGCCCCAGTAGAGTTCAAACCTGGATATCATCTGTAGGTTAAAGACAACACAGCCTAATTGCCTCACTGTACTTCTCACCAGCCTGAGGATGAGAAGGGACTGAGGGAACAAAGTGTTGATGCACAGCAGTGAACCTTTGAAGCTGACGATGAATTTTACAATAGTACCATCTGGTCATCTGGGTGAGTAAAGAATGTAATCATTCTGCTTCTTGCTCACTGACACAGAAATGTAGGCTTTGATTTTAAAATGACTGAAAGGCAGAAAGGTGAGGAGATGTATAACCATCAGCTTTTCTTGGTATCCCCTGAAAGGGGAATTTCTGTATTTAGACTACGAGATTTCCAAGTTCAGTTTCGTTAGATGTGTTTCCATTTTCAGCTAGCGGTATGAAGCTCTCAACAGATACAGGACATCCAGGGATAGCACAGGCCCACTTCATGTTGCCTTTGTCATCCACAAAGGACTTAGTCACTGCTCCAAATTTGAGAGATGCTCACATCAATTTAAAATGAATGCTTCCTTCTGGCAACAAATATTCAACTCTTCTTCCAGATACTGAAGCATTATAAATTCTAATGGTGAAGATACAACATGAAAGTAGAACAATCCTTTCAAAAAGCTTTCTAACACAACTGCCATTTCCATGTCTGATATCAGGCAGCTCCGAGCAGCTATCAGTCTTGATGGCAGCCACCTGCACTGGTCAGCCAAATGGCCACTGATTTTTCAATAAGCTGGAAGCAAAAGCCAACATCTCTCCAGTGCTGTCTGTTCTCTGGGGGAATCTCTTCATGCTCAGACTTGGCATTGGTTCTCTGTTGCTCTACTACGAGAATTACAGGAGTGAAATAGAGTGGAAAACATCAGATCACCAAGGTCATGTGATGAATGAGGCTATTAGAGCAATTAGATGAACAGTTACTGAGTTTTATCTGTTTTGCTTGGTAAAATAAAATTTTAAGTAGGCTCATCTATCTCACCACAGCTGATTACTCTGCAGGTCAAACTTGCAGAAAATATTTAGAATGGTAACAGCATGAAAACTGCCCATATGGGCATCAGATTACTTGTAAACGCATTTTGCCTAGCCTGTACAAGAAAAGACTGCAAAAAACCTTGGAGTAAGGGTAAGATTTGCTTGACCTAAGAAAATCTATCAAATGATTAGGAGTTTAGTTTAAGCCAACTCTCCAAGCGTATTCCGTAACCAAGGAAAAGAGCCAGACCCCTCCAATAAGACATCATTCCCTCATAAAATAAGGCTCTAAAATAGGTGAGAAGAATCACTCTGCAGATTTCTCTCTCTCCATTGCCCACAGAGCAACCACAGATGTTTAGCTCAGACACGACTCCTAACATTTTCATGGCTGAGATTATCCTACTTCCACTTAGCATTTCATGTTGATTCATGTCAAGCGATTCACACTGGAAGACACAACTGAAATTATATCAAATGAGCTCTGCAGTCACTGCCCCACCCTGAAAAGGACTCAGGCTTCATATTGCACAGCTCTAGGAATGCTTTGCTTCCAGCGAAGCTCTTGCACTCAGGAAAGCCAACCTCCTATGGGGCTGTATTAGCAAAAATGTAGCCAGCAGGTTGAGGGAACTTTCTTCCCTTTTGTTCCAGAGGGGAAGCTCATCTCAAGTGCCGTGTCCCGCTCTGGACTCCTCTGTACAAGCAACGTCAACAAACTGGAGGAAATCCAGCAGAGGGCTATGAAGGTGATTAAGGGGCTAGAGCAAGGAGGGACATACAAGAAGAGGCTGAGGGAACTGGGATTTTTCAGTCTTAGGAAGGCTAACAGTAGACCTTATTGCTGTTTACAACTATCTAATGAAAGGATATAGAGAAGTCGAGCCAGACTCTTCTCAGTGGTGCACAGTGGAAGAATGAGACACGAGGGACATAAATAAGAGCAAGGGAAATATAAAATTGTTATAAGGGAAAAATCTTCATAATGAGAGTGGTCAAGCACTGGAGCGGGCTGTCTAGAGAGGCTGAGGAGTATCCATCCTTGGAGATATTCAAAATCCAAGTGAGCCAGGCTCTGAGCAACCTGACCTAAGTTGGCTCAGCTTTGAGTAGAAGGTTGTGCGAGATGATCTCCAGACATCCCATCTAATCTAAATCATTCCATGACTCTATGCAATGGTTGTCAAAAAAAAAAAAAAATTACATTTTTTAAAGAATGGTATGGAATGTGATACTGAAAAGATTGGGTGATATACAGATCCATGATAGTGCTTCAGGCTTGGTCATGTGTGTAGGATCGATCTCACCTAACTTCAGCTGTCCAAAATGTCAGTGTACAGTCTCATAATGGAGACTACACTTCCCCTTGTAATTAAAAGACAGACAGACCTTGAAGGTGGGAATTGTCTGAGCTATTTCAAACATTCATTTTACAATGCAGAGAGATTCTCCCTGGATATCAGTCTTCCTACTGAGAGATCCTAGATGACTATCTTGGACTAGACACTACCTTTCAGGTAGTTATTGGAGAGGATAAAACTCATTCTTGTGTCAAAGAACAGAAATATAAATTATTCAAAGAAATATAGAAAAAAGTGACAAGAGTTATTAAAAGGAAAAGTAATTTTAGGAGACAAAGTAATAAACATGAAGGGAGACAAATATTCCAGGTGCTTTCACATCCTACAGTGGACTTTCAACAAATCCAAAGAGCAAGATTCAAACTGTTAAGAGATACGTCATCTTCCCACAGTGCATAACACAGTGGAATTCACTGCCAATAGGCATCATCAAGCCAAAGAACAAACATAAATTAAAAATTAACAACATCTTTTCTTTTCTGAAATTATATGTTCTTAAAATAAACCCGAGCAAAATTACTTTGGCAATGCTGCAATTAAGATAAAACCAGCAACCAATCAAATGCATATTTATATAATAAACTATCCAAAGTTACTTTACCAGACCGCAGAACAAAATAATCAGTTTAAGATAATGTGCTTTAGCTAATAAATAAAACTAGAAGAGACACCCAGACTAGGTGTAGGAATATACACTCCACCTCTTCTCAACAGTCATATTGAATAAACAGCGGACTGGCAGTTACACTAAATTAAAAACAAAAAGCAAAAACTCAGCCATTTCAGTACAAGTGACTAATTGATACGAGCTAGGAAATTCCTTCCATATTATCCCATAGATGGTCTGCTCTCCAACCTATCTGCTACTGACCACTCTGTTTTTAAAGCTAAATACTAAAATAAATTGACTAAATTTTAAAGGTGTGATCTAGTATGGAAATTGTTATGTTTCTCTGTGTAAATACAGTTAAAAAATAACTCTGTATTTTAATGTCTCCCTGTTCACTAAGAATGTCTTCCAGTCATATCCCTTTCCAAATTTTTAAAACAATCTTTTTCACATATACTTTGTATTTTGTAAATTGTATAGACAGGTCAAATCAGCTAGGCCATTTTAGTAACCTAATCCTTCCACCACGGAAAAATCTACACCAATTCTTGAGTCTAGTCAAAAGTTGTCTTTGAGAAGGGGTGCTCAACGTGGACCTGCTCTAGTTTGCCAGATTTTTCTATCGAGGGATCTGATTCTTGTTTCCAGCCTCCCTGTGGTCCCTCAGATGTAGTTAAGGACCCAGAGCAGCTCTTGCTTCACTATCTGCTGCCTTCTTTCAACAGTTATGGGGATCCTCTGCTGTCATATGGCTCCTCTTCTATCAAAAGCCTATTCAACTGAAATTCAGTGAATAGACCCAGGTACATCAATAGAGTTCTCTAGCCTGCTAAACAGTGAGGGAATATTGATTTTTTTCAGTGACACAGCAGATGCAAGTCCTCCATAAGGTGAGATGTGTGAGCAGCCTTCAGCTGCATGGCACACACATCCTCCACATGGCTGGAAATATAGCACGGTGGAGGACACCTGGATTTTGTTTATGTGAGCAGTACCAGTCCTGTCATAAAATGAAAAGTGGCTCATCTAAATACTTCAGGCTGGAAATAGTTTATTATAAATTTGTGAAACTCTTTCTAGGATTAAAATCCCCACCATTAATATGACCTTACTACCTGCTTGCACTCTGCTCACTTCAGCTTCCAGGCGCTGGATTTGTTAAAGATCTCCATCTGCTATCAACAGTTTCTACCAACAGGATTATTTACAAAAAAATCATTTGATTGTCCCTAAACTTTCTTTCTTAGTAAGTTAAATATGCAGCTCTTTTAGGGATCCAATTTTAATTTATTTTTTTTTAGCCCAGCATCCTCTTTGCAGTTCTTCAAACTGTTTCCAGCTTTTCAATGCCCTTTCCAGAGTGTGGATGCTGAAACAGCGCACACTGTATTTGTATGGGTGTGGTGGGTGACCCTGGCTGGATGCCAGGTGGCCACCAAAGCTGCTGTCACTCCCGTCCTCAGCTGGACAGGAAAATACAACGAAAGGCTCACGGGTCAAGATAAGGACAGGGAGAGATCATTCACCAATTACCATCACGGGCAACACGGACTCAACTTGGGGATATTAATTTAACTTATTGCTAATCAAAATCAGAGTACAGTAATGAGAAATAAAACCAAATCTTAAAAAAACTTCCCCCCACCCCTCCCTTCTTCCCAGGCCTCAGCTTCACTCCTGATTTCTCTACCTCCTCCCCTCCAAGTGGTGCAGGGGGATGGAGAATGGGGGTTGCAGTCAGTTAATCACATGTTGTCTCTGCTGCTCCTTCCTCCTCACTGTCTTCCCCTGCTCCAGCGTGGAGTCGCTCCCATGGGAGACAGTCCTCCATGAACTTCTGCAATGTGAGTCCTTCCCATGGGCTACAGTTCTTCACGAGCTGCTCCAGTGTGGGTCCAGAGGGCGTTCTCCACAGAGGTCTGTGGTGGAGCAGATATCCACCCTGCAGCCTGTGGAGAACCCCACACTGGAGCAGGTGGATGTGCCCTGAAGGAATCTGCAGCCTCTGGAGAGACCATGCCAGAGAAAGCTCCTGGCAGGAGCTGCAGCCTGTGGAGAGGAGCCCATGCAGGAGCAGGTTTTCTGCCAGGACCTGAGACCCAGTGGGGGACCCACAGTGGAGCAGTCTATTCCTGAAGGACTGTATCCCACGAAAAGTACCCACGATGCCGTATTTCTTGAAGGACTGCAGCCCATGGGAAGGACCCACATTGGAGCAGTTTGTGAAGGACTGGATCCCTTGGGATAGACCCCCCGCTGGAGCAGGAGAGCAGCATGAGGAGAAAGCAGTGACAGAGATGAAGTGGTTATGAACTGCCCACAAATCCCATTCCCCCCCCGCCCCGTGCCTCTTGCAGGGAGGAGGTAGAAGAGTCAGGACAGAAGCTGAGCCTGGGAAGAAAGGGGGCTGGGAAGAAGGTGGTTTTAGTTTTGCCTCTCTTTTCTCACCATCCTACTCTATTTTTAATTGGCAATAAATTAAATTAGTCTTCCCCAAGTTGAGTCTGTTTTGCCTCAGACAATAATTGGTAAGTGATCTCCCTGTCTTTATCTCAGCTCACGAGCTTTTTCATTGTATTTTTTCCTCTTGTCCTGTTGAGGAGGGGGAGTGAGAGAGCAGCTGGGTGGGTGTCTGGCAGCCAGCCAAGGTCACCCCCCCCCCCCCCCCCCCAATCTTATCACAGATTGTGACTATTTTA
>VZSZ01001404.1:565088-597958 GCA_013398815.1 Ibidorhyncha struthersii
ATATCAACTTTTCCAAATCAGAGACTGAATGCAGAGGAGCAGAGGAAGGATGCCACGCCGCCAGCTTCCCCATTCCCCCTGTTTGTCCTCTCCAGTCCTGTAGTTAATAACATGCACATGGGTTGTGAGAGATCCAAGTTCCTGTCCTCCTGCTGCCTGATTCAGCACAGGGAGTCGATGCGAGGTTTCCCTCTCTCCATGTGGGTGTCCTACCTGCTAAACCAGGAGGTACGCAGAGGAGGGGCTCCTCTTCTCAATCTTTTCCATTCTAAACTGCTTACACGTTGCCTGAATGAGGAGCTGTGGTAGATAGCGACCGAGGAGGGAGCTCAGACAGTCAACGTGCTGAACAACTACAAAAATGCTGAATTATTTATGCAAAGGACACTATCTTCATCTAGAGGGAGTAAGACAACCAGCCCATAAAATCTCGTGGTGCACTATCAAGTCTTAGTTCTAGAAAACAGAGGAGAGACTCTTAGCTAAGCACTGTAAGTACTGAGCCATATACACGAAGAATATTACCTCTCACTAGCTTTATGAATGCAATCTTTTGAGATTATTAAGTGTGCCTAAAAAATTACTTGAATGTATTTACTTAGTGAGCAAAATAAACTGTTTCAATAATGTGGAAAACCTGAATGTATATTGAGTGATTTGATTTTTATTTTTAAATTACGATTTCTATACGGAAGGAGAAAAAGGAAAGAAAAACTGGCAAAGTGGATGGATCTAATTGACTCAAGCAACTGGAGATTTACCATGGATAATATTGTAGGTACAAGTACTTCTGTTGCAGGAGAAAGATCATGCTGGAGGAGCAAGTTTGCTAGACTTCAGTATATGCAGAGGAAATCTTTGACCAGTTCTATTAGTTAAGAAAACAGGCAAGGTGTTTATTTTCTTTAATCTCATTCAATAGCAATGAATAAAATATCACTGAAAATGGCCCAAGGAGTCAGTGTACTACTGGATTTTCTTATCTGGAAGGAGAATAGAGTGTAGCTGATCACTGGTCATCTTCATCAAGATGTATTTAGCTGGGAATTTTCCCTTCCAAATCATCATGTCTGAAGTTAGTAAAAGTTGAAAGGAGGATGGATATTTGCAAAGGTAATCTTTAAGGTGTGTGTATTGCTTTCACAGCTATTAGATCAAAGCCCTTTACTGAACTATTTTATTATCAGACTTATAAATCAGCCTCAGTTCATTTTGCAAACATTAGTACTACCATCAATTACATACATTTAAGACTAATGGTCTTACAGGAATGTTAATAGTACAACATTATTTCCTGAAAAACAGCACTGAAGGCTATTAAAAGGCTATTAATTGCTATATGTAGCATGCAGAATTATTTGTTTCTGGTTTTCAGCAATCAGTGAGTTGGCATGTAAGTACATTTCTAACCAGTTAAACTTCATGGATATCAAATCTGGTAAAAGCAAAACCATTTATAAGCTACCCTTGTCCAGCTTTCCTTCATAGGCATAGTCTGAGTAGACCACAGACATTGCTGCTGCTGCCCTTTAAAGCCCTACAGTCTTGCTGCAGCACTCCAGACACTGCCACTGTCCCTGCAGAGCGGTGGTCAGGGCAGACACTGTCTCCAAGCAGAAGACGTTTTACGAGGTGGGGACAAGTGTTTGCTCTCAGCCTGTTTGCTCAGGTAGCAGTGATGGGTGCAGTACTGAAACCTGAACAAAGCATGAATAGCACAAGCAGATGCTTGAGGACTGAGGGGTCCGCAGGAGAGCAACTTTCCTGTGTAGGCTGTGAGTCCCGTTGCAGCTAACCTTTGGGCTCTGGCTCATCCCATACCTCAGAAATTATGAAGCACCTCCTACCTTTAGTCAGGCACCTCCCATTTCACTAACCAGCCCCCTGCTAATGCAGTAGACCTCCTCTTCAGATGCACAGGTTTAGCTCCAGGAGAACATAATACAAATTGCTAAACAACATGTTCCTCCTTTTGAGCTCAAAGCGACTGCTCACCCCATCCAGACCTACCCTTAGCCCATGCTAAATGCTGCAGTTCTGCTTCTGATATACTAAATAATGAGGCTCAAGATGTGAACGTTACACGAGTTCATCTTATCTTCTTTCCCTTTCTAACTGTGTCGTGAACTTGAGATCTCTGTTCATTAGTTTAAGAGACTGTTTACACATAGGAGGAAGGAAAGACAGATCCTTTGAAGCATGTGGAACAACACCGGTTTCCACCAGATGAGGAGACAGTCCCTGGAGAGCTGTCAGGCAATCTTTAATAAGCTACTATCTGGAGCGCAAAGCAAACTTCAAACCTCAAAGACTGGGCAGTATTCAGCTTCCGTTAGGTAACATATTTATGATTACCTTAAAGGTTTGCAAAGTCGGAATGAAAATTTCCAAGAAAAATCATAATTACCTCTTATACCCCATCCCTAGGATACTGCCTCTAGCCTTGTCAAGCAATGGATATACATGGTTTCATTCCCAGCTCTTAGTAAATCATGCTGCCTAAAGGAAGTTCAGTAAGTTGTAGGTACCATTTTACAGCTGAAACTTTATGTCAATCCTTCATTCCAGAGTGGTTCAACATTGCAGTGACCTTCACATCCCCCTTCAAATTGAATCTGTTACCCTCAGTGAGTATAAAGGCTATAAAGAAGCACCTGATCATAAAATCCACTTGGAATGCTTTCTTAAACCTCCACCAATTATCCATTAAAAATTCTGCTTTTTACAGGCTTACTCTCCTAATGAAAACCGAATAATAGTATATTTTTTTAAAACTTTTTCTAGTTGTCTGGAGAAAAGTCTTGACAACTTGAAATAATCATTGATTGATGTGTCTAAATAAAATCATCTGAGTACTTCTATGGATAATAAAAGACGTTAACGGTTGCTTTATAAGCAAAGATCTGATCTAAAAGAAAAGATGTGGATGGCCTGACAATCACCTCCGTAAATCAGCCACCAATCAGCCCTGGAAAAGAAATATAATTGATATGATATTGATAACGTAGAAAAAGTGGATTTCGTTCAGAGGAGTCTGAGATGCATCAGGATTAGGTCTCCAGCAGGAAGCCTTTTAATTTGCAAGGAGCTCTTACACTGTAAGGAAAAACACACCAAAAGTAGCTGCAGCAGAGTTTCCAGTGAGTCACCCTGCGAAAGTCGAGGGTAACCAGGAGCTGCAAGGCTTTGGCAGGCTTAAACCAGCACAAGGACCAGCTGGACCATGAGGACAAAACAGCAGCTCAGGGGCAGATTTTAGTGCAGTACTGTAGCCTTTCTTTAAAACAGACAAAACATGGATTTTTTTCTTTGTCATTTTCATGTGCTTCTCTCCCCTCAGAATAAAGTGAGAACTAAGCTGTCTGCTTTTAAAAAACAGCTCTTTGATTTCACTTGATTCTGCAGCTATCACCTCATCACCTTTTCCTCCCAGAGAGCACTGGCAGCCCTGTTTGCAGCCACCGTCTGGAGCTTCTCTCCCATTTTGTTGTAAACTGCTTTAAGTGCAGCGCCTGCCCTTGCTGCCCCCGACACCACGCTCACAGCTGTCTGTAATGACCTGCCTCCGAGACATCTCTGACCTTACCCTCTTACCTCATCATCTACAGCTTATCTGAAACTCTCACACAGCTGACCACGATCCTTTTCTCATAATGTCAGCCTCTTCTACATGTCCTTTGGTATAACTTCTCTCTATCACCATGCAAGAGAAAACCTCCAAGGCAGCTCCCTTCCCTACTGCCTGATCCCAAGGGAGGGACCACTGCAGAGCATGATCTCCTGTCTGACTGTAAGTCATCTCCCCTTGTTCGTACCTCATCTGTGGAGATTCTTCTCAACGTTTGCTCTCAAGTAGCTTCAAACAGGCAACAAAAGCACTCGTGGCTAACTAAATATATGAGGAGTGACAAGACAAGTCACACAACCCTTGGCTGCAACCTTTCCCCTGGTGTTCTCACACAATTAGCTGTTTCTACTTACTTAATGCATTAGTTTATCTACTAATAATTTAATTTGTGTCATGGAAATTTATGTCATGTTTTAAAAGAGATCCCAGTGTGAAAATGACATCATTTTGTAGCATGTACAGGCCTTTGCACCTCAGCCTTTGCAATTGTTAACCAAAAAGGGCAACCTTCATGTAAAGCATCCCTGTTACTGGAGGCGTAATGTCACACTCACATGTCATGTCATATGAAGTTCCTACAGATTGGAAAACTCAAGAATTAGTTATGGCTACTCATTTCAGAAAAGAAAAAACAAGAAAAAACAACTTCAGGAGCTTAAATTAATCTTGAAGACAGTAGAACCACACAGAGAAGAGGACAAATTCTGCTTCAATCCCAGGCTAAATACCTAAGACCAAAGCTGAAATTCGGCTACTACATGTCCCAGGAGGCACTGATATTTCGTAAGGGCTTCAGTTTTCACAGGGGTAAAGGTTTGCTGAGGGGCAGCTCCACGGGCTTGCTGAGGGGCAGTGAGGCCCCTTGCTCATGCCACAGTTCACCAGGACCTGCAGACCGGGACAGGCCATGCCTGTAGCCACCCTGCCAGCTAACCCCTGCCTACTTCATTGTCTCATCCCACCAACAAGAGAAAGCGTTCCCTCTGCCAGGATGTAGGAGAGCAGTGCTTGACTCCCCCCTTTAAACATGAAGTGGAGCCAGTGAGAGGAGCAGTCATATTTTGAAAGAGGGAAATGGCCACAGACTGATTTTCAAATGGCCTGCTGCCATCAGCGTTCAGAGGAGAGTTGAAGGCCCCATGCAGGAGAGAGATTAGTCTTCACACTGCAGGGTGAAGTGAGTGATCTGGAACATATCCTTGCCCTGAGCGTATTCTACTCGCAGAGACCGGGGTCTGCTCAAGGCAATGCTGTCAGCTTCATGGATGCCTGTCCTCATTCCATGCATCAGAGGAGAACGAAGGGATTTTATTTGAGGATGTTATTATGATTTGGAGATGCTATTATGGTCGTGTGGCTATGGGGTCTTTAGTGGAGATTAGAGCAAAATAATTAAATTGAAAAGGATTACAGAATCTGTGCATAGCCAAATACCTTCCTTAGCCAGGGGCATCCAAACTGTACTTAGAGCTTGCTTGTCCAAGTCACTATTACAGCTAACAAAAATGGATATATTTTTGGTCTAGGAGTTTTAAAAGGAAAGTCGAGACAAAAGATATTAATTCTGAGACTCGTTTTTGGCAGGACTGGGAAGACTACTGAGATTGCCTGAAAAGTCTGTGGAAGTTCGGCACTGTCCTAGCAACCATGAGAATGACATAAAAGAGAGCAGATAGAGACCCTGTCCAGACCACAAACCCCACGTGTACCAATCCCCAGGTCCACTGGGCTCTTTTAAAACATCTGACATTATTTTCCAGCTTTTTAAATTATCCCAGCTTTTCTGAGCTGACATAAATCTAGACAGTGAGCTAAGCCTGGAGACAGGGGAAACATCCAGTCCTTCAATTCCCCGCTGAACGCTGTGATGGGACTTGAACTGGCAAGAGGTTTGAAGTGAGGCTGCTCCAGACTTTTTGTGAAGCCAGCATACCAGAAGACCTCCAATCCCTAAAGCATTTTTTTATTACAGAACAAAATAACGAAGTGAACCATTAAAGTCAGTAAATAGGAGACAACTTGGAATGTCTGGATGACACTGATCGAGTAAAAGGCTTTAAAGCAAAGCTCCTTGGTGTCCTTGCAGGACGGGGCACGTCCTCCAGCCCTGCTCCTTGGAGGTTTCTTGAGCCGTGCTGGCTCATGTCATCCCCACTGATGCTCACAGCTCCTTTCATTTAGGAGCCTCCGGGACCTTACTTTGCTGCAGACATGTTCATTGCCCCTCGTTGAGCCTCTAGCCCCCAGCTGCAGTGCACCCCTTCCAGCAGCAGGGACCCCTACCCTGTGTCCCAGCCATTGGTGGAGTGGTTGTCACGACAAAACAAAGGCTCACGTCTGCTCCCACGTTAAGAGACCGCTCACTTTGCTTCTGTCTGATTCAGGGCTGCTGGGCTGAAGCAGGGTGATGCGCAGGAGGGTTTAGCACTCTCTCCTTCACCAGTTTCTCCTTCTTATCCAAGCAGCTCGCATACCTGTAAAATAGCTCAGAAGGGGGAAAGCAGGCACAAACCCTTGCTGGCTGCTCCTGTTACAGTGCCTCTGGCAACCAGGTGATTTTGCACACACACATAGCGCTGACAGGGAGATGGCAAAACACAGTTGCTGGTACTCCTGGTACTTGCAGCCCCTGGTGACTGTCACTTTTGCTCCTGGCACCCTGTGCCCCCGTCACAGCTCCCCGGGCAGGCAGAGAGCCAGGGCCAGCAGGCATCATGGGTTGCTGGTGGCTCCTGCCTGGTGCTGTTGTCACCTCTCTGGGCTGCAGTCCATGCTGTCTCCAGCAGCAAATGGGCAGAATTCAGGTTTCTCAGAACTGAGCCCCAAATCCCAGATCCAACATGTGCTTAATATAACAGAAGAAACAATGGAGAAAGGTATAGACTAATCCTCATCCCTCAGAAAAATCACAGGGTGACATCCTTCTCTTCTGGGGAGCCGCAAAGTGAAGAAAAGTGATTTTTGAGACATTTCCTTTCTTCCACCGGGAAAACAGTAAGGAAGGAGAGGAGCTCTGCACCTCTTACATACAATAGTAGAGCTCTGGTGTTCTCACCCTGACATCAAGAGAGAACATCAAATCCATCTTCTGATCTTATTTGTATTAGTCATAGTCAGAAGAAGCTGGAGGAGACAAAGGAGAAAAAAAGCAGGACTGGTTTTAATCTTGGCAAGGAGACTGCTAGTGGGATATAAAAGTCACCAGGGTCCAGGCTTTATGCTGATGACTATTTAGTAAATTGATAGGAAGTGGAACAGCATGGAGAGAAAACACAGAAAAAGAGGAGCCCCAGAGTACAAGGTGAGATAGGAAACTCTGGGCTATGCCCAGTCAAGCGTCACAGATTTGCATGCTAGAGCCTCACATCCCAGGAGATGGGATGTCCATATGCTGCAGTGTCTGGGACAAGACAGAAAGACTTCATGAGTGGGAGAGTATTAGGTGTGCTCAGACAGTGCCTGAGCGGGCAACACAGGAACACAGAGAGAAGAAAGGAAATGCCCAGTTTGGGATATGAGAGGTGTCGTGCAGCCCGGCACAGCACATACCTGGTGTAAAACATCAGACACCTAACATGTACTGCAGGCAACATGAGTTCAAACAGCTCCCAAAAGGGATTTTACAGAAGTAAAATGTTGGCGATTGGGTCTGAAGCAGTCACTGTGGACTGTACTGTGTCTGCCTGGGTACCTTTCTGGTACAAGCTCCAGCTCTAGCTCCAGTTCGTATCAGAAGGGTCTCTGTGAAAGAAAGAAAAAGAGAAAACCACCCCCTGTCAGCTCGGCTGAGTGCCAGTGGAGGCCAGTGGAGGCTTACAATCCATGCCCCGAATTACAGCTCTATGCTCTTCTGTCAGTCAGCGATGACTGAGGAAGATAAATACGATGTGTATTCCTCTGGCCTCCAAGCGCCTGTGTGCTTCATGGAGCAACCTCGGTTCAGCTCCTGAGAGTTTTTTAATACAGACAGAGCAAAAGCCAGAACTGAATTAAATCCACTGTAACGAGTAAAAACACTTCAAGAATTTGGTCTGGTGATGTTAATGAGTGGCTGAAGAGTATGTGTCTTGGAAGACATCTCAGGATTACCTGAAGGAGGATTAGTTCGTTCCACAGCTCATGCACATCAATCATTCAGCTCCTCATGGATCCCTTAGCAAAGTAATTTTCATGACCCTTGATTCCTACTTTCTGTATGAACTTATTATCACAACAGAATACTTAATTAATTCCAGGCATTATCCAGAGCAATCCTCAAAAACAGGGATTCACACATTTGCATCTTTTCAGTATTTCAAAGGTGTTTGAAAGCTTTGTACTGTTTTAAAATATAAAGGTTCAGGAAAAAATATACAGCAAGTATTGACCATGTCATTTGGGCTCAGTTTGGTACACTGGGCCTCCACAGCGCAGCTCAGAGCTGTCTGAGGCCAGCATCCTTCCTAACACTTGAAGAGGAATGAGACCGTGCTCCTCCACAGGGAAACTCAGGATTGACTGTGGAATCTAATGTCTTTCAGAGAAAGGAAACCTGTATGTACCATCACAGCAAAGAGACCTCAGATGCATTTAATTTTTACCTCTTACTGATTCTACGTCAAAATCAGCTGGTTTTGCATGTGATCCAATGGACTTATTCCTGGACTCTGTAGACGGGACCACAATTAAACCCTTCAGCTCCAAGCATAGTATGAATGATTTCTTCCTTAAGGAGAGTTGGTTCTAGATCTAATGATGACAGTGAGAGAATCTAGCTTATGGGCTACAGTTTCATCTGCTGAATGGGGCACAAACTGGAATGCAGAAAATTCCATCTGAACATAAGGAAAAACTTCCTTACTTTGAAAGTGACAGAGCACTGGAACAGGCTGCCCGGAGAGGTTGTGGAGTCTCCTCTGGAGATATTCAAAACCCACCTGGACACGACCGTGTGCAACCTGCTCTAGGTGAACCTGCTTTGGCAGGGGGTTGGCCTAGGTGATCTCCAAAGGTCCCTTCCAACCCCCATCATTCTCTGATTCATGACGGCTTACATATGCTATGGGCTAAACGTCATACAAATACATAGACACTATTTACAGCAGGATGGAGAGCAGAGGCTGAATATCAGATCTTGCTTCTGCCTTTTCCTTTGGATTGTTGATATGATACAAATAAGAATATTAATTAAAATGTTTGTAGTTTGTGCACTGCTAGCACTCTGCCGTTACTGTCACATCAAAGCTATAATTCTGCTAAAATGAACTGCAGTGATGAATTAATTAATTTCTGCTACGTGAAGAACTGGGAATCACATCTGTGCAGGATGTTTATGATACAAAGAAAGATTTGAGGAGTTTGGGACCAATTACCACATCCTAACAATCCTAGCAACCCCATCATTTTCCACAGGCTCAGTTGCGCGCCTCCTTCTTGCACCTGTGCAGGGCAGCGAGCGGGTGCCACAAGCAAAGGGAGCAGCAGAGGCAGACACGAAGGAGCGAGAGCTAGTGGAGCTTCAACTTAGCATCCCCAAACCTTCAGCCGATGCAGCTGAAAGAGCGGGAGCAGGTAACAAAATGACCCAGAAAAATACGTGGTGGCAACCTTGTTCCTCCCTCCAGGATCAATTGGGAGCAGGAACTGAATTGTGACTTTCATTGGCAATTTGATCCTTGCTGTGTTCCTGAGGCAGTGAGACCATGCCCTGCCCCTCACCTTAGTGTGGATTGCAAAGTCAGTGCTAAAGGAGATAACCAGCTGTAGGTCTTTCAGAAAGCCTGAATTTAATCCCCCCAGTGAGAGCGTTCAGTTATGTATTTAGAAAGGAAAAAGGTTTCTACACGGTATAAATCCTTGCTTGATAATCCCAAAGCTAATGGGGAAGGCATTCGGTAGTAAACTACAGTCCTTGGACAAAGACATCTGTAACCAGACCGGAGCTCTATGATTAAACTCAAATTCACAGATTGGTTACATGCAGCTAATTTTATTCACTGAGAATACGTGACCCCCCTAAGCGGATGTTTAAATTAAATAAGAATATTGATGACAAATGTTCAAAATGTAAGACAGATGCCTGCAACTTTTGGCATGAAATTTGGAACTGCCAAGAGGTTTGGGAATACTACTCTGGGGTCATTAGGAATTTGGATATCCAAAATGTTCCCCAGCTGCTGATCTCTTCAGAGGCTGCTATACTTGGTCCTGGAAAAATATAAAACCAGTGCAGTAAGTGATGCCATATACATTGCTGGGCTGGTAGAATGCATAAGCAATTAAAGAAACTTTCCCTCTTTTCTAGAAAAAATGCACTAAGGAGAAAGTTGCTGATCTGAGTCTAGGTTTAAAAAAATAGAGTAATTAAAAATAAAAATCAAAATCCCTGGTTCTTTAACAAATTGATGTTTGAACTGTCTGGATCTGGTCTTTCTTGCTGTTTCTGAGCCCAGGCGTGACTGCCGGGAGTTCCGTTGCGTGTTGTGTTGTTGTTTCCCACGGACACATACAGACCTTTTTTGCTACAGTCAACGTCACCATTGCACCACTGCCTCCTGTCCCTCGCTGCTCCGTTGGTACCTACAGAAGGCTCTTCCTCAGGTACATAAATGGAATGAAAACAGGAAGAAAAGAGGATGAAGGTTTAGTGTTTACCCCACAGCAGACATGAGGTAGAAATCCCCAGGGTATGTGTGTGGGTCTGATCCGACGCCCAGGAAGTTAAGGGAAAGAATCACATGTTATTTTAATTAGCTTCACACTAGATTCATTATTGCAATGCTATAAATAAAGTAGAGACGCTTTGCATGGATCAGACATCAGACCAAAATTGGGAATAGACTCTGTGTTTCCTGACTCTACTCCTAATCACCAGACAATACAGTTTTTCCAGTGCTGAGTCCCATAGCTCCTTCACCTTTGGTGGGAGCTCCAGGTTTCGCTTAGCCGGGCCAAGCTGCCATAGATGGGACCTTCAGTCACAACCCACCGTGTACCACTGTCTGCCTGACTGACCTGGGAAAATCTTGCTTCAGTTTATGGAGTTATGTGATCCGGCTACACTAGAGCTAGGAACTCTAGAAGAACATTGAGGTGTTTGATGTCTCATTTTCCTGCCAACAGCAAGAACAATTTATCCACTCATAACTGTTTCATAGCTAGACTGATAACTGGGAACAAAAAAGGTGTGTGTTACTGATACTGTGTTTTTCCTAAGGTTGTATGAACACAGGCCAGGATTACAGGAGGGGAAAAAAAAAAACCAACCAACTTTGAATTTAATTTTGGGGAATAAAAAGGCAAAGTGCTTCTTCTTTAAACTACTACAAACTTTCGTTTTCCACAATGGCCACTGGCAGCTTTCTCAGCAATTCATTTTAATAGTGCACGCTTTCTGGCAATAAAAAGGAGATAGCAACTAATACAATTAAGTCTGCAAAACAACCTCTAAACTGAAATGTGTCTCCCGACAGAACAAGCATAGGATTGTTCATTACAGTGCTCTCCAGGAATAACAAAAACAATTCCCAAAAATGCATTATTAATGGACATTCCCAGAATTAATGATAAAACAAACCAGATGTTCTCTTACATTTGTCCCATAAATGCAAAGTCAATATGCCAGACCAAAAACCCATCTTTGGAAAGCTATAGTCTATTTATGAAGGCACTTTAACTGTATTTCCCTTTACTACAACAGACAGAATTCCTTACCTATAGTCTAAGACAACCTAGTCATGATTTTATATCTGTTAATTAAAAAAAAAGGCTCCTGCCCAAGAGAAAATGCGGGTGAAATGTGTGGTTTTACACAGCCTGCATTTACTATAGAGCTGTGCATTTCAAATTAGACACATTTTTTGTAAAACAGAAAAATACAATATTCTTACATGAAGAACAGTCCAGTCACAGTCACAACTTCCTACTATAACAAATCTGCTTAAAATACTGCTTAAGACTAAAAAACCCTTCACCAAATAAGTTTTACCTATATTAGTAGATAATAGTTTGATATTTATCCTTTACAGGACATGATTACTCACATGGAATGGATTTTATTCCCCTGAGTAAAGGTTGCAAAAGTGCACTGAAGTTGACAGAAAGCAAATACGACTGATAAAGAAAAGTACAAAGCAAATTATACATATGCTAATACCTTAATGTAATAATATCAAACATGGTGGGCCATCTGGTGTAAATCATCATAGCTCCGATGAAGTCAATGGACCTGGAGTAATTTGCATCAGCTGAGGATTTGGACTGGTATACCGTATTTCTTAAGAGATTTTTTTTAAGAAAACCATTATTCGGAAAAATTTATTTTGAAAAGTTACAAGTGTGTGTAAGGAGTAAAGAGTGAACCGTAATCAAGCACATGGGCGGATAGCAGAAATTTAGTATATTTAGTTAGTAAATAATAGAAGAACATAAAAGATCTTCAAGCAAACGTTAGGTTCCTATTTTATATAAACACTCAAACCTAACTGCTGTTATTTTTAATTACTGAACAGAGTGTTTTTCATTTTAATTACTAACACTTTCAGTTGCCAAATGACATAGGGGAGGAAATGGCAGCATTTATGCTGAAGGATGCCGTAACAACAGGCTTTGCTGCAATACCGTGTGCAGAGAGACGCAGAAACAAAGTCATTGAGGAAAGGGAAGAGGTGATTTTTTACCTTGTGAACTTCATCAACATGGCATAGGTCGTTGGAGTTTTTTCAACACCATCATTCTAATCTCTGTAATGAACGCCAGATACTGCCAAAATCTTGTCTAAAGATACAGAGACTTTTTAAATCCTTCAAGCCTCTTGAAAAGCAGCAATGCTGTGAGGTGTCATCTGTTCTACTGCTCCACCTGGCTGGGGCACTGCACTCTCTGCACCGATATGGAGATACCCAGTTACCCAGTCTAAGTAACACTGCAAACTTATCATTATTGATTCTCCACTTGTCAGGTTCATGAGATGAACCACCAGCTCTAACCTTTCGTCAATCCTGGATTACGTTGTTGCACCCCTACAGAGATGAACAGTCTTCCCGACATTGCAAGACCAGATCTGACCATCTACATAAGCTCCACTTTGCAGGTCTTGGAGAGTTGAACATTTCTGAGCTCCAGGACAGCTCAAACGCATGCTTTTCACTGAGGGTTGAACACTGCGCTTTGGGGTCTCAGCGCAAGGAGAGTCCAGACGCAACATATGTCCTTCCCAGCCCACAGCCAGCTCTCCTTCCAGCAGAGCGGGCCCAGGAGCGGTGCAGGTACATGCTTGGGTCTTACCCTGATACGAGGCTGACATGCTGCCAGAATTCATGCCTGGACCTCAACATGCAGATATCCCATATTATGTTCCATTGTGAGCATGGCGTATTGCTCCTCAGACACCCAGTCTCTCCGTTGCAGGCTGGGATAGGCTGCAGGATGAATGGTGACTTCAGGAATAGCAGATCCTCCTGACTGACCTCCCTCCACACCTGGGGTTGGGGTCAGTTGGCAGCCTGTCTGTTGCAGGGTGCAGCTGGGGCAGGGCACCATGTAGAGGAGCCACACACTGTGTTTCTGCCCTGCTTCCTTGGACACGAGGCCTGCAACAAGTGCTGGGCCTGCTCAGTTTTCCAAAATACTGCCTAGGTGAGGCTGAGTCACCTCGGGGACTCCCTTGAACACATTGCAACTCTGCTGTTAGAAACAGAAATCAACAGAAAAATCAACAGCAAGACTACTATTCAGTTGTGCAGGTGATGAGATCCTCTTGAACCCCATTTTTCCAAGCCATCTTAAGGTCACAGACCCTACTGCTCCCAAGCGAATCACAAACAGCTGCTTTCCTGCCATCTGAAGGCTGGTCGTCTTCAGCCTTCCTCTCCTGAATGCCACTGTGCTGTAGGTACTCCCAACAAGTACGCACATGGCCTTTACTCATATGAGTGGGAACAAGGATGGGAAGATAGTCTGCCTAGAGCATGTCAGTCCCCGTGTCTCCAACAGGAGCTCAGAAACTGAAGTGGGAAACATGGGAAAAGCTGCTAAACAGAGAACAGCAATTAAAAGTACGTCCCACCTTAGTTTGCGCACATAGGATCAGTGGAGAAAAACAGCAGAGGTGGATGCATTTCTTAGTGAATACGTATATACACATTAAATGAAAATATTAAATAAAAGCAATTAAAATAAAAGAAAGAAATTAAAAAATCTTGTTTCTCCATTTCACAGCTACTGATTACTGCTCGGTCGTAACAAATGTTGAAGGACCTGTGACAGCCACCTCATCCAAACTCTTGCTTAAAGCAGGAATTATGCAATGGGGAACATCCTTCATGGTTAGGGAGGATGGATATTTAAAGCAGATTAAGAAAATAACAAAATAATACTAGCAGGGTGCTTTCTTCAGTTCTACAGAAGGCCACAGGAAAAGATTTTGATACAGGTTTTGCAAACTAGTCCACGTAACTTCTATTTATCACCTGTTTTCCAATGATTTTACATTCCACTTTTCATCCATTAGCAATTTTGTTTGGGATATCACGCAAAATATGTTCAAACAGTGTTTGAGGAAGGCTGTTCGCAGAAAACATTGAAGCAATTAGCTTTGACCAGCCTAACTGGCTAAATTAGCAGAAATCACATTTCTAAAACAAAAATGGAGGAATACAGCTGGAAAAGAAAATTTTAACTGATGCTTAATCAGGTGTTGGAAACTAAGCCTTCAAATTTGACAGTCAGTGATAACAAAGTGACACAAAACTTAAATATTCAAGAGCTATCCACAGGAGTCAAAATGAAATTGAGCAATGAATACCCACAAGGACAGCGAGTGATTACATATAAGGAAAGTGAGACACAAGGGTGAAACATTTGCCAACCCTTGGAACTAATACCCTGCAGTCCTAAACCAGCCCCAATGAATGTTGTAGGTTATTTACACAAATTTGTTAAAATCCATTTAGCGAGATCTCTCACAATTTGGGTAGCACAACCCCAAGAGAATAATTGCCTTGAGATGACTTTTAAGCTGATGCTACTGGATTTGTATCTCTTGATGCACAACTTGATTACTGATTTTGAAAAACCCTTATTCTTACTTGCATGATACTGTAATTCAGAGTGGCTTCAAAACTGGTTTTGGTGCATTTCCGAGTGGCACCAAGAACATACAGCGCTTTGCAACTGACTGCATTAATGAGGTCACACACGAAACTGATACGTGAGATAATCACAGGCAAGAAAAAACTTTCCTTTCTTTTTACACCATTGCATTTTTTTAAAAGGCAGCTTTGGAAATAAATTGGCTTCACTGACTTTTAAATGTGTGGCAGTATCATCCCTACCAAAAATGTATTTATAAGTACAATGCTTACAGGACAGTTCACAATATTTCAGTGTTACTGTACATGGGATCTGACCTTAGGGAATCTTGTGTAAGTACGGGATAACCCAGGAATGAATCAGAACCTGCACTTACCCAGAACCAGGACACAGATCATTAAGCCCATCACGTGCAGTCTGCCAGGATGACAGGTCTAGCAGGAGAATAAACGTGTTAAAACACGTTAACATATTTTTCGTGCTGTATTGGCCTAATTCTCATTCTCTCAGTTGCATCCTGTGCAAAGTCTCTCTCTGATCCTTTCTCTCACGTGCTGACATCACTTTGGTGTTTTTACATGAATCCCCCGGGCCTAAAGATAATTAAGAACAAATTATCTGGCAGAAGCCCAACATCTGTAATTAGATCTATTAAAGCTTAAAATGCCTCAATTTTTCTTTATCTAAAAACATGCAGTCAACGCACTTTTAAGCAAAGAAATTTATCATTCTCCTCAAAAACCTTTGTGAAATATCTCCCCAACATAGCATCAAATAAGAGTCAAGTCAAAGCCTTCCACTAAACTTTCAATAAGAAAGAAGATCTCCTCCAGAGAAAGAGTGGAGCAGCAGGTAAGCTTCAGAGGAGAAGAAAACCCCATTGTAGCAGCAGTGGCAGTGGTGGCCACTGCCAGATGCTGCCTCGATCTGCAGCCTGCCTAACCCCTCGGTTTTTCCGGGCACCCGCAGGGCCTAATCTCACCCATGTGACGAGCGAGATTCTGTGCACCACTGCGTGCTCCGTTGTCTATTCATTTTAAGATATAGTAACACATGTAATCATAGAATAGTTAGAGTTGGAAGGGACCTTTAAAGATCATCTCGTTCCAACCCCCCCTGCCATGGGCAGGGACACCTCCCACCAGACCAGGTTGCTCCAAGCCCCATCCAGCCTGGCCTTGAACACCTCCAGGGATGGGGCAGCCACAACTTCTTTGGGCAACCTGTTCCAGTGCCTCACCACCCTCACAGTAAAGAATTTCTTCTTAATATCTCATCTAAATCTACCCTTGTTTTTGAAGTGTCAGTGCCATTCATAATTTACAGGCGCAGGGAATTGCAGAATTAAGTAATGAGTCACTATTTGTGCTACAATGGCTCCCAAGGGCCTTGCTGTGCCCGCTCTCCCACCCACCCCCTACCCACTGCCTGCCGGCAGCCAGTGCCCTGGCCACTGCCACCTTCGTTGCCTTCATCTCAGGAGTGGGGCCAGCGCTGGCTGCCAGTGCCCACCCACTGCAGGCAGCCCGGGCACCGCACCTCCCCACACCCCGCTCCCTGCCCCACACACCCTGTACCGCACACAACCCGTACCCCACACACCATGTACGCCCCACACCATGTATGCCACACACCGTGCCGCCCACCCCTTCGCAGAGCAGCTAAGGAGGGAAGGGACCACTGGAAGTCTCCTGGCCCAAGCCCCCACTCAAGCAGGGCCACCCAGAGCCAGCTGCCCCAGGGGCACAGCTGGGTGAGGGTATGAACCCTCACTGGCAACATTTGTTGTGTTTTGGGTTAGCATGTGGCAAACGGAGAAATTACAGGTATCGGTTTGGCTGGTTTTGTGGCAAAGCTTTCATAACCAGAATTAACATTTTCTGATTGCGGCCTGCTGTCTTATTTTTGATAAACATAAAGGTTGGAAACACTTCAGCTCCGAGGTCAAGCATTGTTATTTTCTGTAGCATGCGAAGCAAAGGCGCAATGTTTTTCATGTGTGACCTCATGACATTTTCTTGCTCTTGGAATATGCCACTCCCTCCAGCCACGGCCAAGAGGAGCTGGGGTAATCACAGAATCACAGAATCATAGAATGGTTTAGGCTGGAAGGGACCTTAAAGATCATCTAGTTCCAACCCCCCTGCCATAGGCACGGACACCTCCCACTAGACCAGGTTGCTCAAAGCCCCGTCCAGGCTGGGGCATCCACAACTTCTCTGGGCAACCTGTTCCAGTGCCTCACCACCCTCAGAGTGAAAAAGTTCTTCCTGATACCTAATCTAAATCTACCTTCTTTCAGTTTGAAGCCATTACCCCTCGTTCTATCACTACATGCCCTTGGAAAAAGTCCCCTCCTGTCTTTCCTGTAGGCCCCCTTTAGGTAATGGAAGGCCCCTATAAGGTCTCCCCAGAGCCTTCTGTTCTCCAGGCTGAACAACCCCAACTCTCTCAGTCTTCCTCACAGGAGAGGTGCTCCAGCCCTCTGATCATCTTCATGGCCCTCCTCTGGACCCACTCCAACAGGTCCATGTCTCTCCTATGTTGGGGGCTCCAGAGCTGGATGCAGTAATTCAGGTGGGGTCTCACCAGAGCAGAGAGGCAAAATCACCCCCCTTGACCTGCTGGCCATGCTTTTGATGCAGCCCAGGATACGGTTGGCCTTCTGGGCTGCGATCTTGCATTGCCAGGTCATGTTGAGCTTCTCATCAATCAGCACCCCCAAGTCCTTCTCCTCAGGGGTGCTATCAATCCATTCTCTGCTGAGCCTGTATTTGTGCTTGGGATTGCCCTGACCCAGGTGTAGGACCTTGCACTTGGCCTTGTTGAACTTCATGAGGTTGGCATGGGCCCAACTCTCCAGCCTGTCCAGGTCCCAAGGTATGCAGGAGGCCTTTTTCCCTCTTTTAAATAAAGACTATAAATATATAATTTTTCTACTCTTTATACAGACTTCCCTATTTTATCACTGCTGCATGTATTTAACTGTAAGTCTCCAGTACAAGATTTTCACTGTCCTGTGTACAAGATTTCTTCCCCCTACAGTGTCAGAGATAATTCCTTGGTCTCAAGAGTACGAACATATTACAGAGCCCTGGACTTTCCAGCTTGATAAAACTAATCTCCATTCTTATCCAGATATTTCAGAGCGCTCTCAGCAAACAAGGGGTAAGCCTTCGCAGCCCCCAGCGGCCAGCCCCAAGGTATTAACCGAAGCTACATCTGCACCTGAAGTGGCAGAGCATTAGGCTCAATGTATTTACAGGGCTTTCCTTGGATCTCCCTCCAGCTGTTTTCAAACTTCTATCCCAAAGCTGTCCCCATGGCTGGGACCAAGGAACACCCCAAGGACACCTGCACCCCACGGCCCCTGGAAGGAGGACACGTTCCCTCCCCGTGTCTGTTCCCAGGCCTGTGACACACCACTCACACAGGAGGACTGGGCAGGGTGGCCCAAGCTCCTAAACTGTGGGGAAGTTGCATGGCTGGCTTGTCCATGGCTCCCAGGTGAGACCAAGCCATGCCAGGGCAAGGACGTAAGCAGTGGTGTGCGGGAACAAAGCCAGCAGTAGGTTTTGGGCTTAAACTCTCTGTGTCAGCACTCAGCTGTGCTTCCTTCAGACCCCGTCTCCATCAGGCTGTCTCTATCTCGTGTTTGTGCATTTGTGCCTCTCTCTCCCTTATCCTCGTTCTCATTAGCGCCAGGCGCAGGCAGCGGCTGTGCGTCTGTCAGGCAGATTGCGTGTAGGGCACATTCCTGAACAACTTCAAACACCCTTTCCAACCATGTGCAAGAGCTTCTACGCCATATTCCCAGCTGTGGCTGTATCGCGCTAGGTGGGCTGCTCAGGGTCTTTCTGCAGGTGTTTGGAGACAAAGCGTATTCAAAGAAACATCTACATCTCATTATTACTCCTTCTCTCCCCTTTTTGTCTGATGCCAAAGGGGAAAGAATGCAAAGATTAAAATATAGGAATTATGTTCATAATATCAAGGCATGTTCATGCAACCATTCGGTCAAGCCTGGGATCTGTTGTCAGTCAAAATTCAATGATGTGTATGTTTGCAAAGCAACACTAGACTTAGAGAAGACATACGACTGATGCAGATGGACACTTAAAAACAAATCACTGCTAAAGAAAGGTAAGGGTTAAAATTACATAACAGTTTAGTGGCTGGAGATGTTATTTACAACTTTGGAGTAAAAATGTTTATTTATCATTTTAGGCATCTTAAAGCGAGTAGATTATGATGCAGAACTCCATAATGGAAAGTAATTCCATGTTAATCTAGATGAGGCATTTTGCAGTGCCTATAATTAAGGAGAGTGACAGCACACTAAATACTAGCTAACTAACCTCTGGCAGCGAAGTCTGCTCCTGGAACCTGGGGAACCCAGTGGTGATCCATCTTCTATGCGCTTTTAAAACAATAATAGAAAGGCTTTAACTTTTCCAGATTCTTGTAATGAAATCTCGCACTACAAAAACGCTTCCTGCAGCACACACTGCACTAACAAAAATCACATTGGTCAGTGCTTTGGAATGGGAATTAGCACTACAGCGGCCAGCAGCAAAGTATTTAAATATACAAAAAAATGGTATTTAAATAAACCACCAAGAAAAAAGGTCATCTTCAGAAGCACCAAAGCCTGACCTAAATATTCTTTTCTAGAAGTGAAAAGAGGTGTTTTGTAAGACTTAATCAAACATGCTGGCTTTGACCATGCGATTCAAATTCATGCAGATGAGATTCAATTCTCATTAACTGAGCCACAGCTTGATTTGACTGGTCTTGGGGTTCAGCGGGTCATCTGTGCAGTGACCTATTACCCAGAGGGCAGAGACCCCAACTCCTTCTGCCAACAAAGGGTGAGCTGGAATAAACCAGCACGGGTTTTGGTCCTGAAACTGGAAAAGGAACCCTAGTTCATTCTGCAGACAATAAATGTGCTCTCTGAGCTGACACAAGTAGTGGGTAAAACTCTAAGGTAAAAACACCAAGTTTGTTAGATGCTTTTGCTGTCTGTGAAGACTGTATGTGATGTTAGACTAAGGATGTAAATGTGCCCGGGTGTGCTGTCTGGCGCCGAGGCCAGCAGGTTCTGGAGAGCCCCACCTGCGCCACCAAATTCCTGCACCCTCACCCCAGAAACACAGGCTGCATCTGGGCTGGGGGCTGGGGGTGATACCCAGCGTGACAACCCCTAACCTGCGTCAGCTGAAGGGACCCTTCCAAAATTTCCTGATGCAGGGAGGACCTTGGATACTGCCTAGTTTACTTGCATAGAGGTGAACTATACACACAGTACGCTGCTCCGAAAATGCAGTATGTTTCACCTTTACAGGCGACGGTGGCGTGCACGCAGGCACTCAGTGCTGAGCAGACAAACCGTCCTTGCTCGCTTGTCAGCTTCCTCGCAGATGTATCCCGGGTCAGGGCAAATGATGGCCAGCATCACGTCAGGACTGGGCATGACACCACAGCCCGGGTGCCTGCGCACTCTGCCTAAGCCAACGAGTGTAATATGAGTAAGGGATGTAAAGTATCATTTCAAAACGCGAGTGTCAGAAAACACGGGGCTAGCCAAGGAGCAGCAGAGGGGAGGTGCATCACCCCCGCCGCTTTCTCCTCAGTTCTGTGCCCTGTTTCTGGTGGGTCCCGATGCAGCAACGTTCCCTACAGCTGTATGGGAAAATCAAACCAAGCCAGGAACCAGGCTCGCGTGTCGGCACGCGGTCATCCATGCTGTTTAGTTATTAGGCTGCTCCCACCCCAGGCAGCACTCCGCCAGGCAATGCCCGGGCACGCTGCGGGGGCGGCACGCACCAAGGACTCTTCCCAGTAGGCAGCAGTCGGGGGGATGAAAGGAGCTGAGCTACAAGGGCACAACCCAGGCCAGGGCACCCGTCCTCAGTCGGTTTGATGGTGCCAGCCAAGGATGTGAGCACATCGTGGGGATGGGAGTGCAACACGTAGGGCACTGTTAGCGAGAGAGGGTGCATAACAGACCCATAACCCTCCTGCCTCCGGTCCCCAGGCCTCTTGTGAGTCCAACCCGAAGAAGAGAAAATGCTCATCTCAATATTTTCAAGGAAGCAAAAAAAATGTCTCCAACTTTTTAATGCGTTTCAGCTTGGCTTTGTTAGTTGTGTGGTGCTGGCACAAGGTATGTTTTTACAAAGAAACATTATTTTAAAAAAATAGCAATAACCTCATCCTAATTAGTCATCTTACATTTATTAAAGCTACTTTCTGAATAAATTGCATTTTAAGCATGATAGAATGTCAGACTTCACGGGGAAAAGGTTTAAACGAACCAAATACCTTGCAAAACTCCATGATGACTTTTATGACTCTTTGGGAATGAAAATGACTAAACCTTTTTTTCCCCTTGTCATAAGCCAAAGTTCAAAAATTGGAGCAAGGTCGCTTTTAAACAGACACATTCCACCCAATCATCGTTTAGGTGAAACAAAATGTGAAAGTCACTGCAGATTTATGCAGTAGCCACCAATGAAATTCTATTCGATATAAATCAATGAAATTGGATCTATTCAGATTGATGGGGATAGGGGTCAGGGAAGCATGCCCGTTCCTCAGCAGTCAAAGTGACAGATTGTGTAGGTTTTCCACAAATCTGACGTGGTTTCTTAATTAGAAACATAAAGGAAGCGGATATACAAATCCCACCGGTATCCGGTGGAAATGAGAGGAGAATGCCAAATGATAAACCAATATTTATAGGGGATCGTTTCCAAAAATTTATTACATTGTTTTTCCATTTAATTACCTTGAACTGGTCCTTATAGAAATACTATAAAGAATATAAATGTGCTTTTCTTTTAACAAAATAGAAAATTCCTGTTTAAAATGAGCTAATTAGTCTTACTAAATGCATTTGAGATCTGCTGTGAAATCCCAAGGCTTAGTCTGCTTACAGCGTAATCACCTTAGCTGACATCTCTCAATGGAAAAGTCTAACCTTTATGGGGCACTGGGAAAGACGATCTCATATATTATTCTAACATTTACAAATCTCTAAGGCAGCTGGATCCATTTTTAGAATAAAATCATACATATTGTATGATTTGTGGTCCATTATTTTCAGTGAAGGAATTAATTGTATGTTTGTAAAAGGAAGAAGCAAGGAGCAAGAAAACTGCCACAGAAAATCACCTTGATTTTTTAATTTCTTTTTAGGTGATTTTTCTAGAAGAAACTTTTAGGAAGAGACTGGCTTTAGATTGTTATTTTTTTTCTCGCAGCTTTCAGAATTAAGCAGGGGCAAATATGTCCCATTTCCTCTCAGTCATACCCTTGAACCAGATTCTGTTTTGATTTAAACTTAAAAAAACATCTTGGGAAATTGCTGGAATCAACACCTACTTTGAAATCAGAAGTAGTAGTCAGGAGCTACTATTCCAGACCAATAAAAGTGTAACAGTACATATGAAAACAGACAAACACTGTGAGGCAGCAGAAGATAGGGTATATTTCCTGCAGAAAGAAGTAGGGTCAGCCATTTTTCCAAGTACTATTATTTTTAAAAATACTCTGTGCTACAATAACACCTAAGAGTTTTATTCCTAAATCTGCCTCATTTAAAAAATATATGGTCCCTCCCCTAGAAGAATTTAAAACCAAATTCACAAAAAATATTGAGCTTCATATGGCCTATTAAAATTCGTAGGTGTGATGCTGTTAAGCGTATTTGCAAAACTCGGCTTTTCAATCAAAGTTTTTAAAAGAAGGCAATGGATAAATACAGATTGGCAAGGCAGCAGAAATTAATATGAGCTTCATATTTGCCTAGTTTTCCATAGGCAGATCTGCACATGGCTCTAAGGATGGGGGGGAAGCGGATGGAGGTCCTGCCCATGCTGTGGGACAGCAAGGGAGAGAGCTTGGCAACTTCCGTCTGAAGATCTACCAAGTGGGTAATGGAAGCTGGAGTCAATCTTTTCTACTGAACGACAGGCAGAATGAAGATAAAGTTTTGAAAGGTTTTAAGAAGTGAGACAAGGGAGGTTATATTTGAAATGATAAAGAGGGAGCCAGGGAAGGATTACAGAGAGAAGTGCCACAGTCAAAGCAACAAGGCAGAAAGATGATCCATGCAGCAATACGCTTGATGGAAGTGAAGGGCAAGACTGCATTTATCAAAACTAGAAAAAGCGTGTAGAGAAAACAAGATATGAGCTAGTAAAAGCTACAGGGTAAGCTTTAGCTGTGCAGTTAGATAGGAAAGGCCATGTCTTAGAGTTGCTAGGTGGACTTCAACACTTTTTTCCCTCCCAGGTGTGGAAACTTGGAAAGCTGTGGGAAGGTGATTCGTTGGTTAGCTGGAGCGACAGACACACGGTGCTGCTACCCGCAGGAATGATGATGGAGGGGAGGATTACAGGCTGGGACACCGGTATGCCACTTCCTAGTACACAGGGAACTAGATATGCCAGCTACATATGACCCTCGGTGAACAGAACCGGGTTGCAACCAGAGGACAATTTTTGGTCCCCCTTCACCAGATGCACGCTTATCTGTTGCTATTTTATTGAATAAAATGTGTCAGACTGTTTTCTAGCTTTGCACAGCATCGCTCATGTCCACGCAGCTGTACCTTCCCTCTCTCTCCTCCCAGAGGGTGCTCTCATCCATCCAGGCTCTTGGAACAGTCCCTTGGCCACCCTCTTCCCCCGACTGTTGGGGATGCCCTTTCCATGGGCATCCTTCCACGAAGAAATGATGGTTGTCACAGCCCAAACCATGCTAGAAAATGTGTTACCGTTACGCCGTACGACTGATGCACAGCAGTGCCATGTCTTGTTTAGTTTACTAGAAGCTGTAAGGACTAATTTGGTTTACCAGACTAGCGCTACTTTACTAGNCTTAGCTAACTCACATAATCTCAAGAAACAACATTACCAAAAGCCTCCCCCACTGCGTGTTTATTACTAGTTGGAAAAATTCTGCAAGGGGCAATTTTCTGCATTAAGCTGTGGGCCTGGCTTTCCACCCGCCGCAGGCTGCGGGGCTGATCGGATCCATTTTACCTGTTAGATAGCACTTCATACGTATTAATCATTCACCCTAGCACTAAGGAGACGCGAGCAAGCCCATCGCCCCAGTATTACTGGGAAAATTAGGGCCAGATGATTGCTTCATGAAGCTGTACACCCATTGCAATAGTCACACCTTAAAGCTCTCCTGATTATTAATATTTATTATCTGCACCACGGTCCAGCCTGTGCGCCCCAAGCCTCAGTGTATGAGGTGCTATATACAAAACCAGAACGAAAGGATGTTCCCGTGCTCCAATGAGCTTATTCTGATCTGGCTGCTTAGCAATATTGAAATGTTTTGTTGAATATTAAGATTGAATAAACAGACAAGGTATGTGGCATGCACTCAAATATTTTTTAATGAAAATTTCTGACCCAAATGACCCTTGAAAGGTAGAAGCTGACTTTCTGAGAAACGCATAGGGGCAGGCGTCATCTTTTACAATGCAGAATCTGACACGCTTTCAAAGCACTGGCACCAAAAGTAAGAGAGACTTGGGGACAATTTTTGGCATACACGTTAAGGAAAATTGCCTAAACACTGGAAGAAAGGGAAAAGTTTACACCTTTTTGAGAATTTAAACTAACCTATGGTGCTTCAGGGTATTTTCCTTTAGAATAAGTATTCTGTCTTATATGGCGCTGAACAGTACATACAGCAGAGGATTCCATTTTTGAGAAAGAATATAAGCCTTATGACACAAATCCCGCTCACCACACTTAAGCGAACATTCTTTCATATTGAATCAAATAGGGCAACTTATGAAAAGTAGAGAAGAGAATTTGGTCCATTATGTGGCTATCAGATTTAAATTACACCAATAACTGAGATGCATGGGGTATCAGTGACAGGAATACTGGACCCAGAGTGTATGATTACTCAATTACTCCAATGTCTGTTGGATGCTTAAAGGCTAAAACAATTTTGGGTTCCTTCCAGTCAGTGCATATCACTGTCAGCTCTTCAGATAGTTTACCTTTCCCAAGAAGCTTTTGCTTACCTTATCACCTTCCCAGATCTGCTGCCTGCATTCTCCAATTACTGCACTTAACTGCAAGCCACGCTACATATACTTTACACTTCATCTTTATCTGTTCCATTTCGGTGATGTGATATTAGCCAAACATCTTAAACTTACGGCGCTGGGCTTTAAGTCACTGACATCTTAGATTTATTTCCCCCCAAGCTTTCAGTTTTAGCAGGAGCTCAAATGGAGCACTGAGAAAGCAGAGCAGGGAGCTGTAGCCACAGATGTGGAGGCAGTTTGGCAAATGAAAGTGTGAGTTAAAACGCAAGGCAAAAAGGGGCAAAAACCTGCAAAACTCTAGTTCTGACTTATGAAGGAGATCACAAAATCGGAAGTTGAAAAGAAATCTGAAGATGATCTAAATCGAAAAGGAGAAACGTGTGAAGCAAGGGGTCTAATTAACCTAAGTTAAAAGAAATCTAGAAAAGAGAATACATTAGCTGGGAATATTTCTTATTACTGCTGTTATTGCTATTTAAAAAATCTTGAAGGAATTCACAGAGCAAGCCAGAGATATCTATTTCCTCCATTAAAGAGTTTTATCTGATTTAAGTTTACCCTGCAGTACCACTATTTGAAGTGCATCATTCAGGGAAGTAACAGCCAACCTGTAGATTGCTCATAAAAGGAACACGGTTAATACTTAATATCCAAAATCAAACTTATTTGTTCATTCTGATTTGTCACATGGGTCTTAAACTTGCTTCTGTGCGCTGATAAAATGAATCCATAACCAAGAGGCTTCTGCTTCCACCAGTTACACATTTTGAGCATCCGTCATCACTTCTTACAAATGTTCACTATTTTCCTTGGTTTGCTGTTTCTCGGAACACTTTTCTGCTCCAAAACTAAAGGAACAGTTTTGTAATGCAAATGAAATGTTTCATCAAAGACAAGCAAGACAAATTTATCACAGCCAATATATGCAAAAAACTCATATACCAAAAAAGGGAAATAGTAAGAAAATCAGCAGTGACTACAAAATAAAGAAACTCTTAAACTGTCTCTCTAATACTTTTATATTAAAATACAGATGTAATATGAGATAATAATGGACATATTGCAGATGCTGTCTAAATAAAGTGGGGCTTTCGACATAACTTCAGAGTATTCCTAATCCTTATGCTTTCAGGGCTCAGGCCCACAAAGCTGTTCAAGGAGGGTTAGAAACCTAAATACCTCTTCAGAGCCAGGCTACAGTCAGAACCGAGTCTCTGAGAGAGACTTTACGGGCACCGAATGCACTGATTTAAAACCATCTTTGGGTTACTGACATATTCTTCAGGGAAGCACCTAAGCATTTACTTGACCGTAAGCAAATGCTTAAATGCCCCTGACTGAAAAAACATGCTTTCTTGAAAGGGTACCAGCCACACTACTGGTTACTTAGCAGCTCTGTAAATCATTTTTCCTGGGGGTGACCCTATTTAAAATTAAAGGCATGAGATTTTAAAATATCAAGTCCTAGTCACACACACATACCCCACCCATCTGTACATAAAACTACGTCATATAAATTCATGGAGTGCTTTGCCCAATAAGGCCATATAAACACAGTCCATTATTCACAATTTAAGAAAAAAAACCACTCTAGATAGTTATATTAATCACTGATTGGAGCTTTGCAGACATCAGAGCCAGTAACCCAAAACCTGCCTCAAATTAGAAAAACTGGATGTGGTAGTAGTTAACGTGAAGGTGGAATTCTTCTGATTGAACTATTTATCTGGTAGTGTTTCAGATAATTAAACTGAGCTCTGAGTAATATGAAAGGGTATAGTTATGGTCAGTTTTTATCTTCTAGCACTGCAGGGCTGTGGGGACTTGAAAATTATATGCAGGCAGGTTTGGAATGGGTCCAAGGTAGACCACACCGGACCAAGTAACATCTGGTGTATAGGGTTTAGGTTTTTTAAAAGTGTGTCTGGACAACTGTAAAATAGAAATGACATACATCTCTGACTAAAGGCTGTACGTAAAGTTGGCAGCAAGTTAATTGTATGCTATTTGGAAGGGCACTGTTCTGGTCTCAAAGCTGGGTACAACCATCCTGGAATATGTGCAAAGACATTCCAGTTACACGGTAAACAATTTATTTTACATCAAGTGAATGAGAAATACTTGTAAAACTTTCATCTTTGACTAGCATTTCTCCTGCCTCTCTTTCATGTTTAACAAGTTGAAATAAAAAAAAAAAAACAAAACAGCTCTCTGACCTTGGTCCGGCCCCAGGATGTTACTGACACAGACGATATATAGACGACTTCAGAAACTGTTAACGTGGTATGAAGTGCTGATATATATCAACCTAGTCATTGCTGAATTTAAACAGTTATAGTTTTTACTCTAATTTTTCACATAAGAAAAACTCTTCTGTAAATTATAGTGTACAAGCAACCTCTGCCATAAGTTCTCTCAGCACTTTTCTCCACACCAGTGTTTAAACATAACAGGGTTTTCTCCTGTGAATCCATAAAATTGCCTTCCCGTAGATTCAAACAAAAGCCAGGGGAAAAGAGATGCTCTCCCAGCCCCTGCGCTGGGCAGGTACTGTGCAGCGGGGATGGCTGTCAATGGTGGAAGGAAGGCAGTAGAAGCTAAAGTATATCACCATCTGTTTCTGGCCAACTCCAGCACCAAAATGCATATTTGAGCATTTTCTAAAAACAAAAGCAAAATGGCTCCCAGGTGATTATAATCTTGGAAACGACGGCCAATGCCCACTTGTGTGTTTATCACCATCAACCTGCTCTCCTTTCCTCTCTCCAAATGGTTGTTGCATTTCCCTGTTGCATGCTGACTTCAATAGAAATGCCCCTGGGACAGGTCACATATCACGACATATGTCCACAGAGCACCTTTGCGATCCAGCGCCTGTGATCTTTACTACAATGTTACTGTAAAGGCAGGAAAAAGCATCTAACCTGGCATAAGGGAAATTCCCTAAGAAGGTTTCTCCATTTGGAAAGGGGTGGAGGGAAGAAAAAAGATGCACCTAAAAAACTAAAGAACCGCAAGTTCTTGTATTTGACAAGTCAGAACTTCTTTTGAAAAATAAAAAAATTAAAAAAATACATTTTCATGATTTCAATAAAAACATCAACAATAATTTTCTATCATTTGGAATGCAAATTTCTGGTGAGGAAAAAAAAATAGTGAGAAAAAAAGATTTGGGTAGAAGAAAAATAATATTGAAAAAACCCTATCTTATCTTTTCCTAAACAAATGAAAGGCAGAAAAGCAATCATGTCTTTAAAAGAAGTTATTTACTTGGGTCACTTTGGATGTGTGTATGGTGAGTTTTACCATTCCTCAAGAAGAGTCAGTTGTTCCTGGGAGTGACTACAAGAGGTAGGCAGTGGTAAGGGATAGCCTAGACCTCAGCTAGACCTCAGCTTTCCAAGATAGCTTCCACCTCGCAGCTACACGTGCTGAAGCTTCAGAGCACACGACCAAGTGGTATGTTCTGAGTTTTTTTAATAGAGACAGTTGAAAAGTCTATTAGTCAAATTAAAATCAGATTGGTTTTGTCCATACCAAGATGGGGCTGAGTGACAGGAAAACCGCTGGCGGTCTCTGACTGAGGAGCTCTCGCTCCACCGAATTTCTGTGCTTCTATCCTTTTCAGCGCAGTTCACGCTGAGGGCTCACTGCCTCTTCACTCACAGAGAGAGGGAAAGGGAAGGAGGAGAGTTACCTCCTAATTAGAATCACCATGAAAAGGATGCTTTTTCTTTTTAACGAAGCCCTTAGCTGACCTAAATGTGTGCCTGAGACAGTAAAATTAACATATTGTTATACATATAAAAAATAAAAACTGAGGGAGTAACAACTTTTTCCTTAAAAAAATCCTACGACACATAAAACATTCTCTCTTACTCATCACCTGAGAAGCCCAGAGGCTGCTGCTGAGAGCAAACCTCTCCCAGCTAACCACTGGTTTGGGTGCCCAGCTACATTCCAGTTGTGGTAATTAAGTCCAGTCAATACTTCAGCTAAGACTGGGCGGCATACATGCAACGTGCCCAGTCATTTGTCCCTGAGGCTGCAACAGCTGAATCCTTTTTCTTCTGCTTTGCATGAAATACAACACAGTTTTTTCCAAAGGAATCGCTGTGTGCTGTCAGCGGCTACAACCACTCACCCAGTAAGGGAAACCGCTGGGCTGGGCAGGCTGGTGACACCCCGCCAGGGCAGCTCACACAGGCACACCAGCAACCACGGCTGCTTGCACCCGCCTGGCTGGAAGCCACTTCATGAAGGTTTGTGACCTGTTGCTTTCACAAATAGTCATACTGTAAAACTCCAGGAGACACCCCAGGACAAAGCACCTGCAAAATACACTTACTGCAGGAATATTTTTTTCATTTAACAGCATCTGAAACCATTAAGTCAGCAAATAATAGTGTTCCTGAAAGCGGAAAAAAATAAGCCAAACCATTTTCCTTCCAAAGTCTGAAACGTAATTCCTAGGCTGTGAACGTCGCCAATTTTTATCCCGCAATTACATTTTTGCTGGGTTTAAATCTAAAACTATCGCAAACTGTGACTGAGATTTTACAGCATTATCAACTCCATATTTAAAACTCAGTCACTAATTCCAATATGGAAGATTTCTTACAACAGGCAAAATGGACCTTTAACAGCAATGGCTTATATACAAGAGGAGTTAAGAGACATGCGCACGCCTGCCGGGCTATCATCTTATTGGCATCGCGGAGACATGGTGGGATGGCTCCTAAGACTGGAGAGTTGGAATGGAAGGACACAGGCTTTTCAAGAAGGACAGGCAGGGGAGATGAGGAGGGGGTGTTGCCTTCTGTGTCAATGATCAGCTGGAGTGCATGGATCTCCACCTCAGAAGACCGAGTGGATGAGGCCTTCTATAGACAGACAGGAGCAGTCTCATGTTCACAAGCCCTGGTCCTTATGGGGGACTTCAACCACCCCAAAATCTGTTGGAGGGACAACACAGCAGGGCATAAGCAGTCCAGGAGGTTCCTGGAATGCATCAATGATAACTTCCTTCTCCAAATGATAGAGCAGCCAATGAGGAGAGGTGCCCTGCTGGATCTTGTTCTCACGAAAAAGGAGAAGCTGGTGGGGAATGTGAACCTCAAGGGAAACCTTGGCTGCAGTGACCATAAGATGGTGTAGTTCTAGATCCTTAGGGCAGTGAGGAGGGCACACTGCAAGCTCACTTCAGGAGAGCAGACTTTGGCCTCTTCAGGGATCTGCTTGGCGGAGTACCATGGGACAAAGCCCTGGAGGGAAGAAGGGCCCAAGAAAGCTGATGAATATTCAAGGATCACCTCCTCCAAGCTCAGGAGCGATGCATCCCAACAAAGAGGAAGGTGGGCAGAAACACTAGAAGGCCTGCATGGGTGAACAAGGAGCTCGTGGACAAATTCAAAAGGAAAAAGGAAGCCTACAGAGGGTGCAAGCAAGAATCGGTTGCCTGGAAGGAATACAGAGAAATTGTCCGAGCAGCCAGGGATCAGGTTAGGAAAGCCAAAGCCCAGATGGAGGTAAATCTGGCCGGTGACATCAAGAAAAAGAAAAGCTTCCACATGTACATCGGTGATAAAAGGAAGACTAGGGAAAATGTGGGCCCACTCAGGAAGGAAACAGGAGACCTGGTCCCCTGGGATATGGAGAAGGCTGAGGTACCAATGACTTTTTTGCCTCGGTCTTCACCAGCAAGTGCTCTAGCCACACTGCCCAACCCTCAGAAGGTAAAGGCAGGGACTGGGAGAATGAAGAACTGCTCACGGTAGGAGAAGACCAGGTTTGAGACCATCTGAGGAACCTGAAGATACATGAATCCATGGGACCTGATGAGATGCAGCCGTGGGTCCTGAAGGAACTGGTGGACAAAGTTGCTAATATCCATCATATTTGAGAAGTTGTGGCTATCGGGTGACGTTCCCACTGACTGGAAAAGGGGAAACATATCCCCCATTTTTGAAAAGGGAAAAAAGGAAGACCATGGGAACTACAGGCTGGTCAGTCTCACCTCTGTGCCCGGGAAGATCATGGAGCAGATCCTCCTGGAAACTCTGCTAAGGCACATGGAAAATAAGGAGGTGAACAGTGACAGCCAACATGGCTTCACTAAGGGCAAATCATGCCTGAGAAATTTGGTTGCCTTCTACAACAGGGTTACAGTGTTGGTGGATAAGGGAAGAGCAGCTGACATCATCTTCCTGGACTTGTGCAAAGCATTTGACACTGTCCTGCACAACATCCTTGTATCTAAATTGGAGACACATGGATTTGACAGATGGACCACTCAGTGGATAAGGAATTGGCTGGATGGTGGCACTCAAAGAGTTGTGGTCAATGGCTCAATGTCCAAGTGGAGGCCAGCAAGGAGTGGCGTTCCTCAGGGGTCGGTATTGGGACTGGTGCTGTTTATCATCTCTGTCAGCGACATGAACAGCAGGACTGAGCACACCCTCAGCAAGTTTGCAGATGACACTAAGCTGTATGGAGCGGTTGAAACACTGGAGGGAAGGGATACCATCCAGAGGGACCTGGACAGGCTTGAGAGGTGGGCCTGTGCAAACCTCATGAAGTTCAACAAGGCCAAGTGCAAGGTCCTGCACCTGGGTCAGGGCAATCTCAAACAAAAATACAGAGGATAAATGCTGGCCAGAGAATGGATTGAGAGCAGCCCTGAGGAGAAGGACTTGGGGGTGTTGGTTGATGAGAAGCTCAACATGACCTGGCAATGTGCACTCACAGCCTAGAAGGCCAACCACATCCTGGGCTGCATCAAAAGAGATGTGGCCAGCAGGTTGAGGGAGGTGATTTTACCCTTCTGCTCCGCTCTGGTGAAACCCCACCTGGAATATTGCATCCAGCTCTGGAGCCCTCAACATAAGAAGGACATGGACCTGTGGGAGGGAGTCCAGAGGAGGGCCACGAAGGTGATCAGAGGGCTGGAGCACCTCTTCTGTGAGGACAGGCTGAGAGAGTTGGGGTTGTTCAGCCTGGAGAACAGAAGGCTTTGGGGAGACCTTACAGCGGCCTTCCAGTACCTAAAGGTGGCCTCAGGAAAGCTGGGGAGGGACTTTTTACAAGGGCATGGAGTGATAGGATGAGAAGTAATGGTTTTAAACTGAAAGAGGGTAGATTTAGATGAGATATTAGGAAAAAATTTTTCACCACTCTGAGGGTAGTGAGGCACTGGAACAGGTTGCCCAGGGAAGCTGTGGATGCCCCATCCCTGAAGGTGTTCAAGGCCAGGCTGGATGGGGCTTTGAGTAGCCTGGTCTAGTGGGAAGTGTCCCTGCCCATGGCAGGGGGGGTTGGAACTAGATGATCTTTAAGGTCCCTTCCAACCCAAACCATTCTATGATTCTATATTAAAAAAGGGTTTAAAAAGGGTTAAAGAACTCTTTACAATCCAAATGCTCATTGCAAAGGTAAAGCAGGAAGAAATTAAAATGCAGGAGCTAGAAATAATAGTATGATTTTGTCTTCAGAGCAGAAGATTGCCTATGGAAATAAGCCGCTGCCCAGCAAAAATTTTCAAGTGACCAGGGTAAAGGATGAGCAAAAATGTCACTATCAGGAAATGCGACTTGGAACAGGTCTGGCCGATGCTGAAATGACAGCCGAGCAGTGCCACCTTATACCCAGTCTGTGTCTCAGAGATGAAGAAATGCTGCGAGGTGAAGGACCAAAAAAGGTGAAAGACCGGGCACACAAAACTTTCTGCGCAACAGTGTCACTGCGGGTTTTCTCTTCAAAACTTCACCTCACTTGCTTGCAGCAATGCTCCTGCTTTATGAAATGGTTGCAGCCATTTCAGTGTAGGAGATATTAACACCACACCACAGCCATGTAGCAGTGTGTAGTGGCATGCTGAGCCGCAGATTATTTGCTAACACTATGCTCTGGCTCCACCATTTTACAATACGTGCTTATGTTGGATACTCTAAATTCAGAGTCAGATCAAAACCTTGAGCGCAGCCAGCTATGTTCACTGCACCTCAGAGCTGCCTGCATGTTTCTGCGCTGCCAGCGCCGTAAGGTGCTTCCCTCCAAGCTTCCTCTGCAATGGGCTCTTACCTG
>VZSZ01001404.1:597981-608432 GCA_013398815.1 Ibidorhyncha struthersii
TGCCAGCGGGGGGGGGGGGGGAGGGGGAATTCATCCCTCCTTTGAGCTCCCCACATACACCATCTAAAAGAAGGTCATGCTTTAAAATACTAACAGTTTATTGTTTCACTACTTTTTTGCTTTTACATGGAAAACACTATTACTTGCAAAGAATTCACAGCTTTTCTTCTCCATCTGAAAATATTCTTCCTGATTTGACATATAGGGAGTGTGGAAGAGGTCCAGCTACAACCTGAAATTCAGACCAGCTTCTAAGTAACACCATGGCCAGGGGTGGCTTCACACTGACCTGTAATTCAATAAAAGCTTGATCAGTTTTCATAAGCTCCAAATACGCAGAAAGTTAAGAAAAAGGCAGACATATATTACATAAATTTTGGAAGGAGTGAAAATAATGACATAAAACCACATCCCGGGGCGAGCTGTAAGTGGATTCACTCAGGAGCTGTAAGCTGCAGCTGTGGACTACTGGAGCAAAGCCTGTTTCTACAGAGCTATATCCAAGGCATGCCCGAACCCACGCACAAACTAGAACTTGCCCCACAAGCGGGCAAGTCCTTGATCAAAGATAGAAGGCAACTTTTTTTTGTGACTGAATGTCATGAGCAAAAGCCTGGGCTCTCCGTAGTGTGGGTCAATGCGTACACCAGCGTGTACCTGCCTCACGTGGACACAGCGTTACAGACAGGCAGTCATTCCATGCTTCCAGGATCCCTTCATTTGCTATCCATAGTTAGAGATGCTTTAGATCATATCTCTAACCAGCTTGCACGGAGTAACTGTTTCCATGTCTTGGTGTCTGTTCTAGCTACCTTCCTGACAGTGCTCCTCATCCCAGTGCTGTCCTTGCTCCGCCTGGCCACACCTTGGCTCCTCTCACCATCCTACAGAGCAGAAGGCCAAACCCGTCCCTCCTGCCTGCTACCTGGTCAGTGCACTACATCATTATGAATTTGCCTCTTCCCAAAAGACAGGAGTGGCTTTTGCTACTCCCTACAAAAATGTTTATAATTTTCACTTGTAGAAAGTTACGCTCACATGTAACAACTCATCACAGCTGAACCAAAGCTACCGCTCCAGGGCACACCTCCAGCCACACTATACGCTTACCCAAAACCTGTGTCAAGTCAACATAAACTGAACTGAAATCCATGTGGGAGTTTACCCAAAGTAATTAGAGCGGATTAGGTTTAATTTCCCATTTAGCTTACTGTGGCGAGCGCTCAGCACCACCACGACTGCCTCCACCCATGAACGAAGCACCACACTGTTTATTCTTTTCCCAGTGTAGTTCTCCGTGTGAACAGCTGTGGCTGGCGATTTCCTTGGCTGACCTGGCTACTATATGAACAATTTGACCAGATTACCAAGGTAATTAACATCCAAGCTTCATCTCTCTCAACATCCATACATACAGTGGTTAATAACTACATTTAAATAGAAGCCTTGCATGTGAATTCTCAAACAGCTTTTACTCTCTGCAAACCCGAATCCCATGTTTTCAAACGAGTCACATGGAAAAACCACGCAGCAGGTGACACAATGAGAACCCAGCAACATCTCTGAATGACTTTTGCAGAAAGACGCACTCCTTAGACGTGAAGCCTGCTATTCAATTCCTGCTAAAGCAATATTCCCAATAAAAACGCATAGGATACAAGGAGGAAGGTAATACAGCACCAGAAATAATGCATTTTAAAAGTTTATGGTTGCAGCCATGACGGTACAACCCTCACAAACAGGTGATGAGGCTTAGCCCGTTCTTAGCCTAAAAAGTGTTAGGCTTTCACTACGCTCCCATCAAACCCTTCCAGTTCCCAGTGAATCCTCTGAGACACCACGAGCGGGCGCAGAGAAACATCTCCAACCCTGCGTGCAGTGTCCGGGCCACCACGTGTTCCACGTGCTCTGCCAGGCACCTTTGGGGCACATTCCTTATTGGGTTTGCTTTTTGAACGTAGCAGAAGGCTGGCTTTGGAATCATCCTGGGCCTCCGAGCTTCAGGAGCGCACATGGGATTTGTCCCCCAGACAAAAATCTTGTGTACAGCTTGGCTCTGGGGAGGGCTCTCTCACAATGAACAAGCACAGCCAGTTCGGATATACTATACCTCACCAAGTAGATGGTTTATCAGGACTTAAACCTCACTATACCTCATAAACATGTCCTTTCAAAGAGCCACTCATAAACTGGAAACAACGCATCCTGCAAAGGGGAAAGTGTGGCCTACAGTTAACTTATTTATTCCTATCGAACATACTACAGACGTCCTGATTTTTACAGCATTACATGTTTTGAACCTTTTCAGTAAAGTAGAGGTTTCTCATTTCAGCCTAACTGCTGTTAATCTGTTCCAAATGTTAACGTTGCAAATAAGGTCTGGTTACCATCTCTGCCCCAAGTCGATAATAGGAACAGAGCTGATCAGCATCTGGTTTAGTTCAGAGTACAACTTGCTGCTTAATACTGCAGAATTTGGGTTGGAAGATTGTTGCATTTCATGAACACCACAAAAAAAAATTAAACTAACAACACTCACATACAGTCATGTGTCATTATTTATTGCTCTATAGGCTGGCTAAAGATGGAATATCGCATTACTAATTTTGGCAAATTCCAGCACACATAAACAGGCCAAAACCTCTTAACATAAATTATACCAGAGCTGCCTAATGATAATTAAAAAAAATCAGTCGCTAACTTTCCAGACTTGTGATGGAAAAATAGTTTAAAAATAAGAGAAAATTTTAAATCAGTTTCTTATATTGTCTTGCACTTTGAACACTTGAATTGTTATGTGTCTGATTCATTGCAAGGTACTTGGCAACACAGCACTTTTAATATATAGAAAACTATGGTTATAAATGAAAATGCTCTAAAATAGATGTATAAAATACAAATTAGTATTTTAATGGAGTGTAATCATTCACCCAAAACTCACAACACCGAGTTTACGTTTAGATCAAAATAAAACCTCCTGCTGAGTTAAATCAAAACTGAATGCAACGCCCAGTATACAGAATAATTCACCTCAGGATTAGCTGTGACCCTTCTAACGTTCAGAAACACTTCTCCTTTTTTCCTTCAAGCACTTTTTGTACTTTATTCCAAAATCCTTTACTGTGTGATCTGTCATTTTGCAGTTGATCATATAAAAATTCTGCGTGCAATGTATTTCAACTACATTTCTTTTCTTAATGTAGATGGCAGATTATCCTTTATAAACTCAGTGAAGACTACAGGATCAAAAGCTCTTGACATGTATAGAAAATAAACGGTGAATAATTAAAGTTTTAGGTTAGCAAGACATGCTAACTTATATCCATTAACTATTCATAATAAAGTTCAGTTTGAGCAAAAAAAATAATAACCACCTCAAATATTAAAAGACTATTTTTTAAGCAAATGTGTAGAATGTTTAAAACATCTGGAGCCTGTATAAAATGTATATGAATTCTGCCAAATTTACCCTACACCTTCCTGTCACCCGAAGCACTGACTGGGGTGACCCACGTGACATAAATTTCTTGTTACCTGTGAGAAATGACTGGACACAGAAATTCCTTCTTTCCCCAGCCAGATGTAGCTCGTTGATCAGCCAGCTAGTAACATAATATTTATGAAGTTAAGCAGGATAAAACTGCTAAGTGCTGTATTAATTTCATGGGGACACCCATGAGCAGTGATTTTGGGGGCACAACAGATTCCATTGATCCTATTTTACATTTGGGAAATCTGAAGCAGAAATAGCCTAAACTGCTGAACTGCACCATGTTGCAGAGCCAAGTCAACAACAAAACTCACAAAGTGGTGGGCTGCTTCGTGCTCGTCACAACACTATGCCATTGCCCACATTTTGGCGAGATTTCTCTCATCTAAGACATTGAGTAACTCCCCTTCCGCTCCACAAGGGGAAAAATAATTAATCAAAGATAATTTCCAGCAAACATACCTATTTTCTGCATGCCAATTTCACCAGGGAGATTTTAAACTACTTCTGGGGGGCGGAGTAATAACCCCACAGACTAAATGACTCGGGAGATAAGACACGTTACTAATAACACAAAGATCAGCGTAATAAGGAAAACTCAACCCAGCCACAATCATATACAAAACCCCAAATCCACCAACCTTAAGCAGGTAAGAAAAAATACACAAATGTTTTCAGACGTGTGGTTGCTGGAACGGCACGCGTCTTCCTTCCCAGCACAAGCTATGTGCATTTGCCCTCTCCGCCAAGTGACAATACCAGGAGCAAGGGGCTAAGTTAATTGATCGTAAAGAAGTGAATATGCACCCATATGCCTGCGAGATAATTCAGTTCATTCAAGCTCAGTTATAACTTCAGTATTTTGCTGCTGTATGAAGTTCTCTGCGAAAGAAAGGCACAGTGACTAAGCAACGTTTCTTCTCCTCTCAAACTGCCAAGAGAAGGAAGACTTACTAGGATGGCCCATGTCTCCAGCTCCCACTGACTCAGACAGGAGCAAGGACCTCTCTTCTCACCTTTCTCTTCCTTTATGCTCCTTAGAAGTAATTTTCCATATATTGTTTACACAAAACAAAACTTAATTTTAATTATCAGAAGCACCAAAGTAATTTCTTTGTTTTTTCTCTATGTTCCTCCTTAAAAAGAAATCTCTGCCAGGCCAACGTATTTCCTGGCTTCTCCCTTTTTTCCTGGCTGTTACCTGAGCTGCAGGCTCCCCCTGCAAACACTCACTTGTGCAGTGACTTTCTTGGGTGACCATCAGTGGACAGACCTGGGACCCGGGCTCTGCAGAGACAGCAAGTCACCTGGTTTACCTGCACTTGAGGAAACCGGGATGATTTTGGCCCCTATGAGTAGCTCAGTCCATACAGCGTTCTCTCAGGTTTTCACCTGGGGCTGTCTCCCTCACTTGCACTTTAGGACAGAACCAGTTGTGCATGAGCTTCCTCTCACCAGCCACCACTCCCTCCTGCCTCCACCTTGACTCTGAAAAAAGAATCATTGAATCACAGAACGGTTTAGGTTGGAAGGGACGTTGAAGATGATCTAGTTCCAACCCCCCTGCCATGGGCAGGGACACCACCCACTAGACCAAGTTGCTTGAAGTCCCATCCAGCCTGGCCTTGAACACTTCCAGGGATGGGGCATCCACAACGTCCCCGGGCAACCTGTTCCAGTGCCTCATCACCCTCAGAGTGAAAAATTTCTTCCTGAAATCAAATCTAAATCTCCCCTCTTCCAGTTTGAAGCCATTCCCCCTCGTCCTATCACTACATGCCCTTGTAAAAAGTCCCTCTCCAGCTTTCTTGTAGGTGCCCTTCAGATACTGGAAAGCTGCTGTAAGGTCTCCCTGGAGCATCCTCTTCTCCAGGCTGAACAACCCCAACTCTCTCAGCCTGTCCTCATAGGAGAGGTGCTGTTCCTCCTCATGTGACCTCCCAAGAGCAACCACAACTCAGGAGGTGTCTGTTCCTCCAGAGAGGAAAAGAAGATAGTCAGGACGGGCAGCTGGGTGCTGCTCTTACAGTGAGCTAGAAAGGCGAAGGGGGAAGGCTACAGGGAACAGAGCTGCCCAAACCCACACCTGAACCCCAACCTTTCCCTTGCTAGGCTGTGTTGGAAGGGAAAGCTGCGCACAGCGAAGGCAAACAGGCTGCTCAGCAAAAAATGGCCCACCTTCACCTTTCCAGACACAGGCAAAGCTCCATAAAATTGCCTATTCTGTGCAGCTGCCTGCGTTGCCTGCTGTCCCGAGCTGCCTCGAAGCTCAGAGAAACCATTCACATCCATACAACACAAAGTGCATTAGCAAGCAAAGAACGGGAGCAAGCACCGAGGGTGGATTCGTGTTTCACTTTCCCTGTAAAATTCCAGATCTGTTAGCTGAAAAAAGATGCAAGTTTCTTGATTATTTTTAATGCCTCTGAGGCACTGTATGTTAAATAAATGGCAAAGTCCATGTCCTGGGTGTGAAAGATCCCAATTAATAGTGTTGTCATTATGACCTGTAAAAGACAGATGCTTTCCACAGAAAAGCATTTGTTTCACTGGAGCTTTCTCAGGGTGGGGTTTATTTTAGGGAATTTTAGTGAGAGAGAAACCCAGCCTATCAAAGGCCAATCTCTCCTATTGAGTTCTCTCATTTTCCAACCGTCCGCGAGCCAGAGACCGACTCAGCAACGTGATGGTCAGGTCACTTGCCGGGAATACGAGAAACTCAAGTTCAAAGTCTCTCTCCTAATCAGGTAGACAACTTAACTTAAACCTCAGTCTCCTACGAACCAGGGAAATGACTCAGTCATTAGGCTACCGGTAATCCAGCGTGTGTTCAACCTTGTGGGCACGGCTGTTTCAGCAGTGAAAAGGTTTCTGTTTTTTTCTAATACGGAACAAAACCAGAAGTCAAACCTCAATTTTCTTGTAAAACAAAATTCTTGCATTCTGGCCAGTCCTCAGTAATATCACTTCCCATTTAAATAGTCATCTTCATTCAGGGTGCTTTGTGCTCCTCTCCCTCCCACCCCCAAGTGGCACTGAAGAGCTGGTTCCACAGCTTTCTTCAGATCACTGGGGACCTGACAGCAGACAGACATCCTCCAGACACCTTCTGCTCTTCTGTTTCATTTACCTGAAGCGATCAGAAATAAGTGAACATAGCCAGTATCTGGCAGCCTTCTGCTGTTTTTTGTTCACTGCCAAAGAACACACTCGCAGTTCTCACCCACCAGCGAAAAGGAAACAGGACCAAACGACAGAAAAACCACCACCCTGGCGTGACCAGCTGTCATCCCTCAGTTCTCACACATGTCATGGTGGGCCACCGCATACAGACAGCAACCCTGCCCCAAAGAACCACCGCAGAAGATGCAGCTGGTGGCGGGTAACAGGCAAGAGACTGCAGGAACGGACGGAGCATGAAGAAAAAAGCCCCCGTGGCTCCAGAGCCCAGCAGAGCCCAGGCTTCCTCACAGCTTCTCTGTTTCAAGCAGACCTCACTAACTTCTACCATTTCCAGCCTCTGCAGCCTTTCTTGCATTAATTTTGTTTAAAATGTTGCTCTTAACGCATAAGTCAGCAGTCACTTTTGTTGATTTCTTCCTATGATTTTACTGCTTATGAAAAGGCACTTTTCAATTGCTTACAAGTACGCAGCCAGGGCGATTTAGACAACTATCTATTCTGCTTCCACTTAGGAGTCTGGCAAATGAAGGGCTTAAAAAAAAAAAAGAAAAAGAAAAAAAGTTGGTGCCTAAATTTAAGAATCAAATCCACGTCTAAGCGCTTAAGCACTTAAATATGTGGTCTGATTTTCAAAAAAATTTGGAATCAAAAAAGCGCCAGCAAGGCCAAATGGGAGCTGACGACTTGGAGAATTCCATCCCTTGTTTTGTTGCCTAAATAGCAATCCAGGAATAGGGCCCAGGAGCTCATTTTAAACAAAATATTTGCATGTATGCTGGCTAGAGCTGGAGGGGATAAATCGCATCATTGATCCCCTCTGAACTGGCAAATCACTGGAATTTTTAAAAAAGCACTGTTCACATTACACAGAAGATTGAATAATGACAGCTGGGCATTGAAAGGACACGAGAGAGGTGGTTCTTGCCCAGAAGGTAGATGTTAGGGGTGAGTAACAGGCAGAGAAGGCCCAGGTGCTCTCAACCTGGAACCCACTTAAGACACCTCGCACTACCCTCAGCCGCCCACCAGCCTGTTCGGCTCCTACCCCTAAAAATTCACTGTCTGTTCTCTAGTTCGACAGCTGAAACACAGGTATCAGCCAACCTACATACAACTTTACAGAAAACAAAGGGCCTGAGGGAAACCAGACATAAATGTCTTGCTCGGCTTCTTCATCCCATTCCCTCCCAGCGTGATGGCATCGCCTATCGATTTGCTCTCAGAGTTTGCTCCCAAATGGCCACCTCTATGTCTCTGCTTTACTGAGAAGATGGTTCGTGCGTGGAAAAACCTTGGTGTTCCTTGAAACTACTCTGATAATAGGTGTAGCTGTTTCTTTCATACAGCTAATCAGGCTCAAAATTACCTGAACATAGGAGTTTCCCAAGAGGAGAAAACGATCTGTATTAGCAAAGGTTTCTTTCTCGGTCTGGGCGGTGCCTACACTTAACTAAATCAAAGTTTACTTAAAAGCTTATTAGACCTTTTGGCTCCATCCAGACATCACATTTCTGGGAAGTTTTGATCAAAAAGCTTGGCATGGCTACAATTACAATATTGTTACATGTCACCAAATGTTATTGATATGTTTAAAACAGAAATTCTGTGTTCATTTTATATACACTTTATGTCAATTGCAGTCAGAAAGACCAAGATATTTAGAGCTTTTTCAGAATTTTCAGTCTCCCTTTGAGTCTTAAATGTATTTCCAGCTTACAATAAAGCCTGCTAATAATGCCCAAGCAGTCCATACAATAATCATTCAATAAAAAAAACTAAAGGAATAACAGTGTTGATTACAGAATTAAAAGGACACAGCAGCTCTTGACTTTTAATAGACCTACTAATAATTTTTCATGGGTTTCATTCTTGACTTTAACTTAAACAGAACAAACTGCAACGGCTGTCCAGGGCAAGAGATACTGGTTTACTGGGTAGTTTTCTTACGCTGCTGCCCACATGGTGATCTATCCACATTTACACGATTTCCAAAGTCTAAACTGAAACAAATACTCCCCGACGGCCAGTGACAGCTTTGAGTGTCGTATCTGTATTTAATGGAATAAGAAACACAAACCAACTTGTCAGACGCACCACTGTGTCAAGCTCAATTACCTAAATAAACAGAAGTAATGGTTAATTTTACTTGCTGCTCACTTTTTTGAAACTGCCTCAGTGTTGATTTTTGCAGTCTCTTCCCCAGAGAATTACATCTGCCTGGTTTAAAATTTCACTTCCAAACACCATATCCAAACCCTAAAAGCTTGCTGCAGAAAAAATGTGTAAATCTGGGAAAAGATCCTTCACTCTTCAGGGAAAATTAGCCTTGATCCTAAGAGGAATCTTACTTAAGCAAGCACGGTCTGCGGGGGAAGTAGTGCTTCCAATGCTGATGCAAACAGGTCGGGATGTGCCACGATGGAAGTCCATCAGGAGCTTTGCCTATCTGAGCAGCCGCTCTGAATGTGTCTTTCTCCACTGGTAGCCCCGAGACAGATGCCTACGTGCTACCCAAGCAGCACGAGGAGCCCTAATATCAACCACGTCACACTGAAAACAATTAAAATACACAGGGATGAGGAGAAATTTTGCACTGCAATTTCAGGTTGGGTTTTTTTTTAAACACAGCTTTACACCTCTCATTATTTACGCAATGCAAAACACAGCACATTTTATCATCCTCTGCAGCAAAGAGAACTACTAGACCTGTGCTGACTCAGGCAAGCTGGAAAGGTAGCTCTTCCTCCCTCCAGCCATCCACCCCTTTAACCTTGGATAAAGGAGCTCCCATCTGGAAGTGTTTTCCCCAAGTTATTCCCTCCGTGCTCTTTCACACACACACACAAAGGCCCAGTGACTGCGAGAACTAAAGTGCAGTCACCATGACACCACGAGTAATAGATCTTTCTATACATTTCATGTCGTTCAGCGTGGATAAAATCCACCCTCTTACTTTCTCCATCAAGCACCCACAAACGAGCTAAGCAGACTGCAGATGTTTATTTAACAGGTCAGATCTGTGGTCCGATGTCCCTTCAGGCCAAGGCAGAGCTTATGCGCTGACCTTTAGGTGTGCTCGAAATGTGCAAAACCTTCACAGATCCAGGATCAACCCAGCAACGGATCCACCTGTACCCTCGCCTGCGTGCCCAGCCCCGGTGAAACAGGTAGGGCACCACATCAGCACGAACCTCCTGCAAGATTCCTGCTGCGCAGAGGCCAAGCAGACAAAAGCAAACTACAGAGGACAGTCTCCAGTAGGGGCAAAAACCTGCAGGCAGCTTCACGTCGATGCACAGCCCTACCAACGGCCGGGTGGAGACTCAGACGCTGTGTTGGGCCTCCAAACACGTGTACCTGAGCACCTACTCTGCAGGCTCTGGGCTGTGCTGGTCCAGTCTGATTTAGCCCTCCTCATCCGCAATGGTGTGCGCTCACCAGGAACGCTCACCTCTGGGATCCTAAATGCAGATGAATGCATTTTCTTTTCAACTTGCCATAGGACGTTCTGATACGGCATAGGTGTTGAAGAGGCTCTCCAGCTTTTCTTCCTTCTAGACACACGTTAAAAGGATAGCACTGCTTCACACAGGTGATTTCCTCATCACACAACAAAATAAATTCACCTCTGAAGTGCACCAATAAAGGTTTTCCATTTCACATCCAGCAGCTGAAAACCAACTTTCTCTACCAGAGGTGGTGTTTGGGGGGTTGGGGTTTGTTTGCTTGGTTGGTTGGTTTGTGTTTGGTTTTTTTTGGAGTGGTGTTTGGGGGTTTT